>JAAAKO020033243.1:0-13042 GCA_010015015.2 Bolitophila cinerea | reverse complement strand
TTCATAATTAGGCCACTATCTTACGAGATATTCGTTATCATCATTTTCTCGATGACCATGTTGGCTGAAACATCAAAAACATCCGATTTGAGTAGATTATAAATATATTTTTTAATTCAGGAATCGTATATATGCCTACATTTACAATATTTATTAATATATAAATATATATTTACAAGTACTACTGTATATCGATTATTTAAAAACAATAAACACATCTCTTAATACAAATGTAGCAGCAATTATGTGTATATGTATGTATAAAATGCGCAGTTGCATTTTTGTTTATTTTATATCTTATATAATAATATTTACAATTTTATATTCATGACAATTTTGTTTAACAAGCTTTTAGATTTTTTTATGCACATTTTAAAAAAGTTTTTAAAAAAAATATTTAAACAAATACAAATATTAAAATAAAGAGGTTAAAACGAGAAAATGTAACTGCGAATCTATAAAAGTTGTTTTTCTTTTCTTAACAAATTGTTAACTGTAGTTTCTAGATATTCTATTTTACACTGCACAATTTACTGTTATGTTTTATGTTAACAAGATATGTTTGAAAATCTCTGTTTGTTAAATTTATTTTAACTATACAAAACGCACAGCCTTTGTGATTTATGTGTTTATCTGTGCATATAATCATAATGGACATCATTTAAAAATTGGTGTGATTATTTAAAGAGTTTTCTCTTTGTTTCATAATTATGTAACGAACGAAAAAGGATAACGTTTGCGTATACACTGATTTTTGATGCTGTTATTTTTTATAGGATTATTGTTGTATTATATTAATAAAGGTACACTATTTTTCATATAATGATGACTATGTGCTAACATTACTATTTTTTATTTGCAGACTAGATTTTTTTTTAATTATAATAGAATTTGAAGTTGGCAACACGATTTGTGTATTTCCTATACGAGTGTGTAATGATGTGTATATTTTTTATATATGTAAACAATATTAGCCAAATGATACAATTATTATAAAATCGAAAGATTTTGATAAATATATTGAATGTATTAAAACATTCTATTTTTAAATTGATCATTTGTTTATATTTATATACGTATATAAAAGTTACCCGTGTTTATGTATGTGTGTGTGTGTGTGTGGTATGTATGCTAATCTACGAATAGAGTTTTCATAAAATATGCTTAAATTTTAAATGCATTGATTGACATTGCCTATAGGATTACAAAACTAAAACACATTCATTTGAACCACAAAACGAAATCTAAAATTCATAATATATGTAAAGTATACAAATTTATGTAGTAGTAGTTTGTGTGTGTACTTGTGTATGTGTGTGTATTTAAATTAATTTGTTTTTGGTAAAAAGCCAGTAGATGTATAATTAAACTTAAAATTAGATTACATTCTACAAATACACATACAAAATACAATATAATTTGTATTGTATGTACGCATACCGTTAGTGTTGAACTATCTATCTATCGAAAGTCGGACTGTTAAATAATTCCATAAGGTTTATAAATACTAAATTTTAAATTATATATTACATTATTTACGGTTAGATTATATATATATATATATAATATAAAGAAATCAATCTTTCTCGTCTGTGCTACTGCTAGACATGGCCGCCAGTGTATTGCTACGTCTAACATGACGTGGCAACATGAAAAAGCCTCCGATTCCACTGGGACTACTGTCATCGTGTTCGTCGACCGGGGACATGGTTGAGCTCGTTGAAGGTGATTTCGATGATGTGGGTGACGAGCCGGTTGACGATGTCGACGCAGCAGACGCTATGCATCCGCCGGATATAGTTGTGCTCGCACATTTCTCGTTGATTATCTTAGCGGTGAACACGTCATCATCGTCATCCATGTCCGAATCGGAACTTGGCACAGACACGGCCGTCGGTGGCAAAGGAGCCAGCTTACCTGCTGCACGCAGGTTTTGTTCAAGCTCAAGTAATTGTCCCATAAAGTTTAAGTTGGGAGAAATAATCGGTCGGGCTAGCTTCACTAGTTTGTAGGCATCAATGAGTGATAGGCACTTGTACCGCATCACGTAAGCAATGGCAATGGTGGCACTTCGTGATATTCCGGCCTGACAATGTAGCAGCACGGTGTTTCCATTATTACGAGCGTCCTCTGCAAAAATAAGAAAAATACTAATTTAATAAATTGAACTAAAATATTTATACAAATTTATTATAACGACAGGAAAAAAACAATAAAAAATACTCCCACAGATAACATATTTCGGTCACACACATATCGACCACATCTCAGGCGCTTTGCTCACCCAAAATTGGTCGGTTTGCCCATTACCAATTTCAAATTTTGCACAAGCCATTAATTTCAAGAGCAACTGTAATTTCCATTAGAATAAACACATTTTTTCACATAAACTCCTGGTTTATTATCGATCCACATCATTTATTATGCCGGAAACCCAAATCACCATCATCCGAGCTTTTAGCATCGTTTAATAATGTCTTATCTGCATTTTTTGGACGTCGGAAATTTTAGGGATGTTTTCAAGGCAAGCAGGTTAAATTACGGGAGCTTATATATATATATATATATATATATATATATATATAGTGCGCAACCCCTTGTGGCACGTGCGCTGTCACTTGCATGCGTGGGATCTTATACAGCTTTAGAAGTTATTGTATTTCTGTATATATAAGGAGAGATAAGTAAATGAATGTTTTTGGTTGTGGTATTGGGTTGTGTAAGCAGATTACGAATTTATGAAAGCAAAGGCGCAGTTCTTTACAAAGAAGTATATATAGAATGTATTTATTCCTTTATGTTTTCTAATGATTCTCAGTTCGTCCGATGGGGTTTAAACTCAACTTATTCCCTTTCTAGATTTATTATGGTATTCCCAGTTAGGCAATAAACAACATCCCTTTAAGCGAAAAAAAAAATCTCCTGCAACGCTATCAGCCAACCCGTTCTACGCCCTTATATACATTATTTAAGCTGCGCCATTGTTTACAAATTACACTCGCATCCGCTTTTCTAGTTGTGTGCACGAGATGAGTCATAGTGAGTATATACTCGTATATATATTTCCCTTTTTAAAAGAGCGTAAATTTGTGCTATACTTATTAAATCCCTGTGTATGCGGCTCTTTACAAATAGTTAAATTAGGGCTCATTTGATGTAGCCCCTCTTCCATATAAGTATATTTTGCGCACCATGGTTATATGCGTATGCATGTGATTATACTCTGCAAACAATAACGGTTAATCTGTGTATACGCAATTCGTGTGTATTGTGTGCACGCATATTTGATCATTTACGAGCATTTTACCCTGTCTCAAGAGAATAAGAATATGAATGCAAATCATAGTTTAGATCATACATACAAATCTCATAAATCCAAAAAGTTCATTTTAACACGCCTTCGTCTTTGAAGATCCATCCGTTTGCTTCGAAGTTTTACATACGAATTTAAACGCATGTAATATTCGTTAAAAATATGTATATATAGATATATTATATAAATAGCACGACGGTGCTGCCGGAATGAGAACGGTCTAAATGCGGATAAATGATTCATAGTAAGACGCGCGCTCGCCCAATTTGTATACACCGAAAGTTTAAAGATAGACACTCTCACGCTAAATTTCCCAAACTAAAGACGCAGTATTTAAATAAATAAGCAAATTAACTTTGAACGCACCGTGTTTGTGTGTATGTGTGTGTGTATGTGTGTGCGTATATGTTCGTAGACTTTGTCGACGTTGTCGCGATGGTGCGTGTGCCACAATCCATAAATACAGAGCCCGTTCGCCGAAAATAGCCATCGTGGCATTCGACATTTTTGTATGCGCTCACTTTTGATCGGTTATTAATTGTGCGCACGCCGCAAAGCGAATATGTCTGTACGCAAGTGATGTCATGCGTGCCATACCGCCGATAGAAAGAGATATATATATATATATAAACAGTAGTATAAACACAGATAAACTAATGCTAAACTTTTCATTACCGTACTGTACACAGTCTGTTTTACACATGATATAAATAGATACATATTTAAAATAATCAAATCTATTGACAGATGATGAAGTATATAAAGTTGCCAAGAGTTAGACAGAGAGAGAAACGTTGTTGCGCAGTTGCGAATACTTTTTTGCATGTTTGTGATAATTTATCGATTCTAATTTATTCTAATCAAACTGTCACGACGGACCATGGACGCCTAACGTATATTTATGTATACTTTTGATATTATTGCGTCAAAAAAGGCAGTCACGATTTTTGGCTGTTGTGTGTTTGCCGTACTGATAAACAGCTCGAGATGAAGAGATTGTGGCCAGACGAGCCTCCATATATTAAACAAACATGTTTTAATATATGTCTTATGTAATCAATAGTGGAACAAGCAAATCTTCTTTTATAATTTATGTGAATATAGTGCAATGTTTAATAAGCGGTGGTGATAAGAAATGTTGGCAAAAAAATATGTAACCTCAAAATATTATCAGAAAATATAATATACAAAGAATTTATGAAATAAATAGAAAACATTTTCAACAATTTTCAATTAAAATATAATTATTATTTGGCAATAAGAGTAAAAGTGAATATTTCCTTAAAATCTTAATATTTTCTGGCTGAAATACAGTTAAAAAAATTACGATTTTAAGAATAACTCCTGCAGATGGTTTCTTTCTTTTATAAATAAGGGTATTTTTTAAATGAGAAAGGCCGACACCTCTGCAGTAAATTTTCTTAAAATGGTTAGATAGTATAGTTAACATAATATTATACATTTTTAATCTCTTGTATTTATCAAATCCATATTTTTAAAACATATATTAATACCTTTATTGTGATACCAAACACATTATCATTACTATTTTTTCTAAAAAAACGGAGAAAAGCCTACTTTTTATAAAGTTAATCTCGGAATACAGAATTTTGAAATATTTTTTTAATCAAAAAAAGCACGTTTTATTGATTATTGATCTCGAACAAAAATATAATTTTATATATAAACAATTGATATTTTAGACAATCTTCCTCTGCGCTGCCATAAACATCATAAATATAACTTATTACAGAAATAAATTGTATGACAATCGTATTTGTGCAGCCACATTGTCTGGAAATGCGTTTATATAGAAAGTTGAAACCGAATGCGCCGCGCATTGCGAAACATATGTATTTATAGCCCCACAACTGCAGCATAACCGCCTTTAGCATATTATCTGCCACTGCGTATGCATGCCATGCAATTCTGCGACTTTAAGCCGTATAACCTTTTTGTAAATTGCATTATAAATGTTAGTGCGCTGCATTGCGCAAATGCGAGCAGCTTTTCTGAATATTATATTTATATATATATTTATACATATTCAAAAGATTATAAAGAACAAAACTATATATATATATATATATATATATTGTCTATGAAGTTATATTTATATCGTTTGCCTAAAGGCAAGGTTGGACAAGGCTGTTTGTGCTTAAATACGCAAGTAATCGGCCGCACAGTCAAATTCCACATTCCGCGTTTATATACAATATATATATATTATTATAATCCGCGAGAGCTGAACGCGGATTGTCCGCACAAAATATTGCGCGAGTGCACACATTTTGTAAATGTAAAATCTCGTTTCGTATTTATTCACAATTTTCAATCTCGCGCGCGCATACAAAAACGTGTATTTATTTATTTTCCTGCGTATATTGCTGTGTCGCATATGCGCAAACTATACTTTGCAAGGCCGTTCACAGCTGCGCATGCATGAAAAGTGCATACACTTCTTAATCATGGTGTAAAATTTACATATACACAGATTTATACACCATCCACAATCCACATGCATATAAGATGACATTTGCGTTTGCGAAGCGAGTCCAATTATTTTTGCAGACGCAGCGGTGCTATCGAACCACTCAAGAGTCTAAACATCGATGCTGCACGTTGTTTGTGTATAATATATACATCCTTTTTGCTTATTTTGAATGTCTCAAGGTGTTTGGGCACGAACGCACGCGCGGCTTATATACACAAGAGATGAATGTGTCATACGCGCAGTAAAGTTAATTTGAGAAAAGGATGATTCATCTCCTTTGTATATATACACAGAAGAAATATATTCATCTTTGGCTGCGGGCTGTGTGCACTTTTGCATGTTTATATATATATATGGTTTTAATTTTGAAAACTTTTTTGATAATAAAGCGGAAACCAGATGTAATTAGTATTAAAATCTATAGCGAGAGAGACAAACTGCATGTCTAGTTAAAAAATATTTAGAGAAATGTTGAGCGTCTCCAATTTTACTAACCAAAAATACCGACCAAAATTACTTATTTTACCCTCGACCAGTGCTGGTCTATGACCGCCTCTGAAAGCTCTGTAAGCTTTTGTATTAGAGGTATCTTTAAATTTGACGTGGTTTTTATCGATGTATTTTTGTATGAATTACGATCGAACTAGGGAATTCTAACATAAACATTCCTCTTCGATTGAAGGACCAGAACACCCACCGTAAAATTAAAATAATACTGCGTTAAAAAAAAAACAGATTATATAGTAAAATAAGTAAGCCACATTGGTTCTAACTGCAGTTTCGGTTGTTTTAATATATAGTCCATTGAGTATAAATCAAATTATTAAATGTTGAAGAATCTATGACATTGGACCATATTTAAAACTTACAAAATAGACGCTCTGTTAGCATACTGATCCAAATTTATATACAAGTCCATTTTATCTATAAAAGTTTTTTTTGCAACATTAAAAACCAACAGATTTTTACTACTACCAATCCATAAATTTGAATTGGCTGCTTCACAAGCAAACAATGGGCGTCGTAAAATATATTTCAGCGCTCTTTTAAGTACATCTCAAACGCGCCAGTACGCAGCATAACTCCTGGAGCTAGAGGGTGGTTATACAATTTTATTCTCCCTATCAATTCGTTGTCATGACTCATATACGAGTATGTGCGTAAAAAATGGCTTTTCTATACATTAAACATGTCAATGTCACCCGCCACGAGCAGATTACAAACAAACAGTTATAATTGTACATGTGCTATGCGTATGTTTTGTTCATCCCCCACGCGTTCTATTTTGTGGCGAGTTTAATAAACAAAAAATAGTCCTTCAAGTGCGTACTTTTGCTTATACTTACAGCGAACGTCTTAGGAAAATAGGATTTTCCGCTTTGCAAGTCGCAATGCGTGTGTGCCTGGGGTCGGGTTCCCTTTATTATGTGCACAGTGTGTATATATGTGTAGATATTATGATACATACACATATATATATATATATATATATATGGTTGTGACACCCCAAATTTGTTTCGCCTCATTTTTCCGATGCTTCACAAACATACGCTTTTCTATCGAATTTATTACAGTGCTGTGCGTACGCGTACAATAAATAATTGATTTTTCTTTTTTTATAGACGGTTTTTGTGGAGAAGACTCCAGAGCTAAACAAATTGCAACCCATCACATCCGCCCTAAAATGCATCTCATTCGATGCTTGATTCTCGATTTCACACACAACGCATCCGGTGGCGCCCCACTTGAGTCACCTTTGCAAAAGCATGTGCACTATACGCTCGGGCTTGGCCGATACACCCCGCATGTCAAAAACATACGCATGTTTAGAAGAACAACAAAAACATTGAAAACACATGCGGCGCTTTGCCTGTCTCGCCCGTTATTTGCAGCAGATGCACGCACAGACACGGAGGGCTGCGCAAATCGTTTGAAACGGATGAATGGTTCAAATTGTGCTGAATGATGGTTATGTTGGAATGATTAGGGAGTTTCCAGGAGCGGATATTGGAAAATTGTAATAAATGAGCAAATGCGGTGCCTTGGGAACTTTTCGCACGCCGCGCTGATGATACATGTTTTGCTGAATCAGTGAATTTGTGAGATATTCGTTGACATATTACTATCAATTAGTGTTTTGTAGAATGGGTAGGTAGACAGGATATTTTTATTAATATAACATGAAATTAGTTTGAATATTATACATTTTGTGTACTTAATTTGAATGGTGTTATTTTATGTTTACTTATCCAAATGTTTGCATAAAACAAAGACATCCACACATTAATCGTTTTATACTGATCTACTTAATCGATTGTAGTATATCACAAAAAGCAACATAAATTTTGACATATACTCATAAACATTCTCTGCACGGGTCTAAGTCATTCCACCATTCTTTATTCGCTTCCGGCATATATAAGCGAAAATAGCGGCGCGCACATAAATACCAATACATGTTAAGCATATCATTTGTTTTCGCAAAAAAATGCAAACATAAAAATAAATCTTTAAGGTCGATCGAACACATACGTTCACACAACATATTATGTCTGCACGGAGTACGGAAAACACATAATTTATTCATGTTTCGATTCGCTATTGATTCACTCTGTTGTGTGATTATCATCGCTTCCTATGTGCGACGACGTCAGGTGGCGGTACTTCTATATACGGAACGAACGGTGTTGGTGTCTTTGAAGTAACGAACGGTATACGATCTTACTTCTAAGAAATAATTATACATACACGCAAAGAAGTTTAGCGTAAACATTTACGGTGCCGATGATTCATATAATGTACGAAAGAATTAGGGGAATTAAGAGACTGAAGGTCTTTGTATTTAAGAATAATACACTTGAGGAGTGACAATTATTAAGTAAGTCATAACACCACCCATATAAAATATACACAAATTGCGCCGACATTTAAATTGTATTGTTTTGACAAGTTTAACTGCAAACGTAAATGGTCTTTAAATATATATTTGTTTAAAAAAGAACATCTTGTACTTTGGTGCACAGTACATTTTATATTTATAAATACTATAACAATTTGGTGTGTAAACTGCGCAATTCAGTCATTTTGACGATGGAAATGCAAATGCGGCAAATTTAAACATATATATATATATATATATATAGTAATCATGAGATCATCACTGCACGTTTATAGTATATCATAAAACTCGAAATGCACTCAAACGAATTTAAATTCTGCAAATTATGTAAATACGCTATTCAATAGAAAGAAATGTGGTAATTCCTAACGTCATTCGTCTATATAAAAATGATTATACATAATTGCCTGTGTCACGATCTCTAAACAGCTCTATAGCCAGCTCAATCAAGAATCGACAGGTGAGGTTTTTTTATCTGAATTTTTCTGGAGAAAACTAGCATACCAATATTTCATTCATTTTTTTAATGCAAAATTGTGTTTAGAATGAATCATTCCAGAGCGCTAATATATGTACCTGTTATTATAAAATTGGCTTAAGTCACTTTTTGATTTTACCACATACTAATTATACGAGTATAAATACCTGAATGAAAATTGATACCAAAGAATAGGTGACTTAGGACACTTTCATAATTACATTTGTATATGTTTATTATGCGGAATTTATTGTTTGCCATGCTTAAAAACACCACGCTTACCGAATTCGCACTGAATAATAATTTAATTATTTTCATTGATATATTTGGGCGGTTTTATGAATCGGTTCCCGTCAGTTTTAAATTCGATTTCATTGATATTTTCGTTTGCAATTAAAGTGCAGACTTAAGCGAAACTCTGTCATTAGGTTAATATTGTTTACTTTATGTTTTTTCAAAAGCTTTATCTCTCTTTCTTATGTTTTCGGGAAGCAAATATAAGGAATATTATGATCTCTCTGAAATGACTCAACAGAGATGCGACCAACGATTCAGAAATTTGTAAACCTATTCTATATAAGAATATTTTTAAATGCAATCCGCATCACCTTGAACCGCGTGCATTACACACACACGTGACTCTTCGAATAAGAATGACCGTACACTCGTCCCTATAATAAAACTACTCATACATATATGCACATAATATGCAATAATTCCAATAAATCGCACGCAAAAATGAGTCATGCCATAATACATTTAGCACGCAGCGATGATATTTATTTATAAGGAGATTATTATTTATTAATGGTGCAGTATTTGTGCTCGTTGGGCATACATTAGTAAAATGCTCTCTCTGTGCATAGAGGGAGCGGGGAAGATCCTTATTTGATGAGCGCGTGCGGGCGATGACGTAATCAATATTTGTATGTGTCATTTATATTTAACGTTGGTTTACTTTCAAACAAGGATTAATTTGCGGAAGTAGAAAAATCAAATATCTGTCAGTTCAATTTATACATACATTTGTTAAAGAATTCTGAAAAACCCTCCCGACAAAAAGCTCAATGATCTAATTTCTAATCTATTGTGTATTCAAAGCGCTATATAGAATATAGATATATACTATATTCTAGAACAAGCACATTGCTCACAAGGCCCGATCAATCACTCGAAATCAGAACAATTGGCACTATACGAATAATATGTCGGCGCCATAAAAACCGCACCCTCATCGCAGACTATATAACAGTTTTTCCCAGATTATGCGTTTATGCGTCACGGCGCGGCGGTGGCGCGTATCGAGTGCCGCAATTCAATATTCATATGCAATTTTCCTAAGCACATGAATTATATGTGTGACTGTGTGTGTGTGCTGTGAATGTATGCAATATGCAGGCTCGTCAATCACGCAAGTACTCGTCGCGTCTAGCGTTGCTCGCATGCACACAGCTTCTGCGGGTAATGTACACAGAACCTTTTATTGAATCATCTTTGATCAAAGAATATTGTTATGCTTGTTATATTTCGTATATATGTACGCCTTGTGTTATAAATGGGGATTGTATTATATTCTCGAGAGTATAATAGGGGTGTAGAAGTGGAGATGGCAGACGCCACGCTGACATATTGTAAATAATATTAATATTCGCATAAATAGTGGGCAATATTAGCACTATACTCGTATGTCTTTCGAGAAAAGGCAGTAAAGCGCAACTCGTCTCACTTGTATACAGTGGCTGCAGATTATGTTTACAATATTATAAATAAGGTGTAGGAGATAAAACACATGTGACAGTATTTTTAATTGTAGTAATTTTCAATTATTTTAATCAATATCATTATTATCAATTAGAGCTCTTTGAAATTAAATTCCTGCTCCCATATTATACTAAAACTAAAACTTAGTGAGTCACATATGTATAGTGTATATAAAAAACGCACTCACTGAGTTTGAAATTTACTTGAATTCAGGGGCTGATCTTGATATAGTTTAAATCAATTATTCTTTGCTTTCCAATAAAAAAAATATAAAATCAACAAACGATTAAACATTAAATATTAAATCCCATTCGATCAATATCAAAAATTAATATTTTTTATATAATATATTTTATAATTTTAGATTATATTACATGTGTTTACGTAATGGACAGTATAAACATTATATAAAACATAAAATAAATATATAAAATTAGTTTTAATTATAGAAACACAAATGTGCTGGTGATTATAAGTCATATTTTGATTTGCGTTGCAGGCACTTATTTTACAGTTATTTGAAAAAAATGGCAAAAAACACCTGATATATAATTTAAGTATATTTATGTTAACAAAAAAAATACTAACTGTTATTGAATTGTTCCATTATTGTTTTATTTATAAATAAAGAATTTTAATTTGAAAATAAATAAAAACATATCTCTGGTGTCAGTCAGATTTCGGCGAAAAAGCCTTTTTGGAATTGCACAATCGCATATCTCAAAATCATACATATTATATATAGCGCGGACCTATAATGGAAGCGAACATAATTTTGTTTCTCACAGATATATTATGTGGTCACATTATTTTTAAAATTAATGAGGAACATAAAACTGTTCATTGCATATTAAAAATGTCTGTGACAATATAATATAATCACTACAAAAATAAATAAATTTATGTTATTAAATTTATATATTATATACAGAAAACATAATAATGAATTTAAAAAACATTATATATATACAGTATTTTAATTTTATTTTTTCCATTTAGAAAAAGTAAAAGTACCTCCAAAAACCATACATTGTTCACATAATTTAATATAATATAAAATAATGAAAAATATGCAGACTAAACAGAACTTAAATATTTATCTCAGAAATGTCACAGACAACTTAAAATATAATCAAGCTAACATTTTGATTGTGTGTATGTCTGTATATGTGTGTGTGTTCATTTGTGTACAATTTCAAAGTTATATTGCATAAAACACAAAAGTATACTAATACACACACAAACGCGCACGCCACAAGTACACATATATACATCTAAATACGCTCGCGCAGTATAAACAAATATACACTCAATTTATAAACAAGTCGATAGTCAAGCGAGTGACTCATCGCAACGTCGACGACGACGACAACGAGAACGACAACGCGATGTTGTGCGCCAGCAAATATTCAATTTATAAATATGTATAGATATAACGTATATCACATACATATAAACACAGCAAAGCAGAAAAATATATATAAACACAATCTACTACATATATACATAATATAGTACAGTTCTGATATGAAATTATACAGACACTGCTGATTATGTATGCTTTTGCTAGTGAATATAAATACATTTTCTGCATAGATTGATAACGCTTAACATTATTTTGTTGGTATAGTATTTCTGTCACAAAATCACACACACACATACACACTCACACAAAATAAACGCAGAATTTGAAACGTTTTGTAAGTGTAGGACAATATGTGGAAAATAACAAAATGGCGAGAGTGTTGTCACTTTAAATGTTCATTTAATTTAAGAAGGTATACGCTATTTAAATAAAAATAAAAACATTTGTATAAATAAACTTAATTTTCAATAATACATTATCACGTAATTGATTGAGATAGTCTACAATCGCTCGCCACAAGGTGGATAAAAAGAAGAAAAAAACAATGAGGCACCCCCTCTTAAATTATTGTTATTTTTACTGTTTTTAATAAGTATAATATACTATACGATACTTAACGATACATAATATATCTTATCAGAAACGTCAGCAATTCCAAATGGAAGGTGTTAACTAAAATGATTAGTCATTATTGTTTAAAGACTTATCTTGATCGTTATACATGTGTCGAG
>JAAAKO020033232.1:0-13044 GCA_010015015.2 Bolitophila cinerea | reverse complement strand
GTAGGCATGCTGATTGCCGTGCAAGGGATAATCAAGTAAGACCTCATCCCTAATGAATCTATCGATAATGCGTTCGATAGATTTAAGGAAGAATGAGGTCGTACTGATTGGTCTAAATGACTTGGTGGTGTTGCTTCGTTGGCGGTCACGACAAAAATTATCAAAACCACACACACAAAAACAAGCACATATTGACATAAAGATGGCGTGCACGACTTTTTTTTAAATATGGAAATCCATAGCTTTAATAAATTTATTTTGCCAATGGCTATACAATACATAACTCATTAACTGCAATCGATAGCCGTGTCTTTTAGCGTTGTTATACGTCCAACACTTAAAATTGGTCCTTCGAGCCGGATGAGATTGGTGCTTTACATATTGGGTCTTGGAGCCTTATTCTGTACGTTTTAGGATTTTTCTTGTTTTTGTTTATGACTAGGACCATGATCCATTAAAAAGATATTAGTGTTGCCAACGGTGCGTAAGTTCGATCGTAATTCTGACAGTATCGATGAATAATCGAATGGACAATTGGCTTTTGGGACTTGTGTCATATGACGTCACTTTAAAATCACACATCCTTATTCTATATAATTAGCCAATTTGCCATTCACATAATAGACGAAAAAATGTATTGTCTTAAAAATATAGAACAAGGACTTATCTCGAATCATTCGCTGAAACTCTACCACTACATATAGCATTATGCAATCACAGCAGCAGCACCTAATAATTAATCAAAACAAATGTATGCATTGTTGTCGATGGTGCGCGGTGTGTTCGACTGCCAGCTGCATTCGGTGCAGTAGTTTTGTTGTTGTTGTGTTTGTTGTTGTCCGACGGCATATAATAGCTTGAAAGAATATAAAAACAGTCATATGTATATACATGTATAGTATCTATACAGAGAATTGAATGCGGAGAAGGCTAAGTCTCGGACAGCCCCAGAAGTGGGTCACACAACATATACACGGTCGCGACGCGTGTGTAAAAGCCTTTACTTCTCCGAGCGACCAGCGCTCACATAATATAAATCCACATTTTATTATATATATATATATATATATATATCTCTAAGTATGTACACAATTTGCAATTTACTATATAGAATACATGTCGTGAGCACGCATACCAACATACGAGACATAAAACTATATACTATGCGGTTATGCCATTGTATAAACTGATGGAAAAAAAACTCGTTAAACGATCGCGATTTACGCAAATTTTCAGAATTTGTGTTCGATATCGGATAATATTATATATATATATATATATATATACATATATATCAATTATATATTATTATGTATACATTTAGCAGCATGATATGTTTAATTTATATTCATACACATCTAGATATAATGACTATCTCTGTGTAATATGTAAATTCTGTGGTGCAGTGCACGCAGAGTGAACCATAGCTAAGCACTTTTGCGTTTCAAGGTTTGTGGTCTTTTGTATTTCTGTCATAAAAGCTTAATAGTGCAAGCCTGCAGGCATAAAACATAAATAGACGCGCAATCTCCTACACAGTGATTAGAATTGGCCATTTTCACGTATAGGTGTCGCTGTGGGTTGTTCTCGTTTGACAGTAGGATGTTGGTGAAGAATCCACTTCAGATTTCTGTGGATTTTTTTTGGGTTATGTGTTGAATTTCACCTGTACTCTGTCAATTCAGCCTAAAATATTGAGGTGATTTCATAATGATAAAAGAGTATATATTTCCTTTAAAACCATCTCTCCTTCATTCCCAAAAGAAGTAACATTTTGGGTGCCGAATCAAATTTGATATAACGTCCTTATTTCAGCCAAAATATCCTAATTTTGGGGCTTATCAAAGAAAGGTTTCGTATTGCGGGCTTCTTATATTTTAATGTTTTAAGGGTTTTATGAACTACGATTTTTTTTTCGATTGTGTTTCTTTTTAATATTATCCTCGATTTTGTACCCAACCAATATAAAAAACAAGTGTTAGGTACCAAGATTCCTGGATTTTAAAATCATAATTTCATAGTCCGAATTTCAAAATTCCGAAATACAAAATCCGGTGTTCAAAAACCCGGAATAAAAAAGTCTTGTAATTCAAAATTTAGGTTTATATAAAAGGAATGTACTACGATTGGCCGAATTTCGATTGGCCGAATCACGATTGGCCGAATAATACGATCATAGAATGACGAAATACCGGATTTCCTTAATATTCTTGGACATTTTAAATTCTTGAATTATTTAAAGTTTTTTTCTATATAATCCGAGATATATTTATGCGAGGAATTTGAAATCCGGGACAAACGCATAAAAACAAAGATTGGATTATAAAATATCGATAACAGAATCCCAATTTCAGAATTCTGAAGGACAAATTCCCATAATTTAACAAAAATCGAAATTCAAAATTGAAATAATTTTAGCTTTCAAATTTCTCATGTAAAAAAAAAACAAATGCGAATCGTTTAATTATTTTAAAATAAAACTTCTTCAAAGAAAATCCAGAATTATAGAATTTCCGAGATTTAGAATTCCGGTATTTTGAAATCCGAGATTTTTAAGTAATCTGTCATATTGTATCGATCTCTGAAAATCCACAGCTTAATTTTTTTTGCTGGTTTATATGCTTGGTTTAACTTGTTTTTTGGCTCCATAGTCCGCTTGGTTTTTGCATATCTCGAACCGTAATTTTATTTACTTTTTTTCCTCCAAATAAATTCTTTTTTTATATTCTTATATATTTTAACAAACTTTGTTACTTTATACGATAGGTGGTGTGACTTTAAAGGAAAAGACAGATGCAGCAAAGGCATTTGCGACAAAGACTAATGGGGCCAAGACAAATCAGTCTAAGACAGATGTGACGCATGACAAATGAGGCAAACATTTTAGACATTTTCGGCATTTCTATTTCAGGCACATGACAAATGAGGCGAGGCCATTTGGAAAATAAGGCACATGACAAATGCGGAACATTCTCAGGAGAAAAGCGGCTTTTATATTTTATGTACATCGCATTTTGATTACTATATGATAAAGTGCCGCATTTGTCCGGTCAAATGCGGAACTTTTATTTGTGGGCATCACATGCAAAATTCTATATTAAAAAGTGCCGCATTTGTCCTGCAATATTACCAACTCTATAAAACCAAAAAAACCGCCGGTCCGGACAAATGCGGCACTTTTTTATATAGTAATTTAAATACGATGTACATAAAAACAACGCATTTGTCCGTGCCGAATTTATCATGTGCCGCATTTGTCATATTCTCAGTTTTAGAATTGCCTCATTTGTCCTATAACGCAAATACCATGTGCCGCAACTGACAAAATAGCCCTGCCCCATTTGTCCGTGCCTCATTTGTCATTTTCTCACTTTAAAAATGGATGCATTGGTCCTATGCCGCAAATATACAATACTGTGCCGCAATTGGCAAAATATCCGTGCCACATTTGTCTTTGCCTCAAAAGTCCACCTCCCGAACCGTAATTTAGTTTACTTTTTTTTCCTCAAAATTATAATCTTTTTTTTATAATTATACCTATATTTTAACAAACTTTGTTACTTCATACGATAGAGCTTAGACTCTACAGTATGATTTGTCCCAAAACCGTTCTCCGGAATTCCTGATATCTTCTGATCCAAGTACCGAACAAAAACTAAAAACAAATACAAACAAAATATCATCCCATTCACCGGCCATCGCTGATACATTGTATGTTCGAATTTGTATTACATAAACATTTATGGTTATACAATTTAAATAAAACGAATGTAAAATGTAATTCTTGAATTGTATATATATAAATCGCGAGATTGTATAAATGACCACGCACACGCTGCTAATAGGCCGCTCGCAATCTTTGAGAGTGCGGTTTTCGCCGCTTCTTCGCCGCGCGCATCTTTCGCCGGTCGTTTTAGCAGTATCGGCTCGCTTAAAATATACACAATCGCAATAATATATATTTATTTATGTATATATAATACAGAGTATGATTGTAATGTGTATATATTGATATTCTTATTTCTGCTCGTATTCCAGAGCTTTCGTGGTCAGCAGCTGTTATTATATTGCTTCTTACTAACGTATATATATATATAGTATATATTTTTAATGAAAATAAATAGGCTAATAACCATAAGCCATCATCAACTGTATATACGATATCTCTCTCTCTGTTTGTGTGTGTGTATTTGGCTGTAATTTTCCGCATCTTTTGCACGCACTTCATAAACCATTCGAGCGCTGGGATCGGGCAAATTGATGCTAACGGGTGGTCGTCAGATATCGCTGGTCTTCGCAGTGCGCGCTAGCGCGATTTGCAACAACAATTGCGTACTCGCAAAACTGCAACTGCAAACGTGAACAAATGATGTTTTTGTATATATATAAATATATAAATAATATAATAATGTATATGAGACGCAGCACGGCAATGCATTGCGCCCAGATTGTGTAATTATATGGTGCTGAGACTCGAGTATAGAGATACATCTTCAACTTTGCGCCGGTTGGTATTATATAGTTCTTATGTAATTCAACGCATCCGAGCGCAGCCAGATAATTGTAATTTAATCGGTGTGTGTGTGTGCGAGAGAGAGAGATAGACAGAGCTTTACAGAGTGCACAGCTTTTGCTAAAACCTTCTGTCGACACAATATTGGGTCGCATCGCACCTTCTAATGAAACACCTTCTTATTTTCATTAAAATATAGACACCGCGAGGTCGAGCTTGGCATAACCAATCAAATCGATATGACTTAACCAATTATTTTGATCCGAAATGACCACTTAAAAAATTGCAGAATTGACCAAAAAAATCAAACTGACTTCACCAATCAAATCGATTTGAAATGACCAGTCAAAATGATCTTACTTGACCAATCGAATGGACTTGACACTTGTCCAATCCAAACGTTATGAATTAACCAATCATTTCGTTCTGAAATGACCAAATACAAAATTGCATAATATAATAATAAAATCTATCTGAATTTACTAATCAAATCGATATGAAATGACCAGTCAAAATGGTCTGAACTAATAAATCGAATCGACTTACCACTTGACCCATCAAATCTACTTGACTTGATTTATTGCATTGATCTTTCTTTACCATTTCGATCAGGCTTGACCAAATAATTTAATCTGGCTAAAAATATCAAATCGATGAGGAATAAACTATTAAATTTGCCTATGATTTGGCCAATTAAATCGATCTGATTTGACTAATTATTTAGATATGACTTGAGCAATCCGGTCGATTTGACTTTTCCGATCTTATTGATCTGACTTGACCAATTTAATGATTTGTCTGAAGTCTGAATCAAATAATAAAATCAATTTGACTCAAATCAATAAGAAATAATAATGAAATTTATCTGAAATTATTAATTATTTCAATCAGTATTTACAAATATAATTTAACAGAATAGAAAAATAAAATCAATCTGAAACTACCAATCCATTTGATTTTACATGACCAATCAAATTGATGTGACCTGGCCAATCGAATTAATCAGATCGACCTGATTGTACCCATCAATTTCATCCATGTTTGCCAATTTAATCGATTTAATCCATTTTACTAAATATACAAATCGAATCGATCTCAAATCAACTAAAAATAATTTGAACAGAAAAATAAATTTGTATTTAAATTAACAACAGATTCAAACTGATTTTATAAAAGAAATCGATATTAAATGATCAAACCAATTGGTTTGACTTGACAAAATGGTCAAATTTGACTCTATCTGGTCAAAATTTACTCTAACAATCAAAACGGTTGGACTGTACCAATGAAATTGATTAGAGATAATCAACCTTAAATGATCGTTTTAAATTAGCCGAAATAAATGATTAGAATAGAAATACAAAATAAATCTTACCTTACCAATTAAATCTATTTGAATTGATTAACTATATCGATCTGATTTTTTTAATATCGATTATAATTTACCATTAAAATTGGCCTGACCTTTCCAATCAAATCGCTTTTAATATACTAATTATATCGCTCTCACATTACTATTCATACCCATCATACATGACCAAAAAAATAAGTGTGCCTCGACGAATCACCTAATCAAAACCATCTGACTAGAGCAAAATATTTCTTTTCAAATAAGCAACAATTTCAAGCTGACTTTATAAAAACAATTGATATGAAATGACCAAACAAATTGCTCTGATTTGATAAATAAACTCGATCTGACTTTACCAATAAAATCGACTTGACATTGATAAATCAAATCGTTTTTACTTGACATATCATATCAATCTGACTTGACCACTTGAATTGACTCGTCCATTTCAATTGACTCGACGAATTGTCCAATCAAATCAATCTATATTGACCATTCGCATTAAATTGAATTGACTCGTCCAATTGAATCCACTCGCAAAAATATCCAATTTAATTGGTCTAAGTTGACCATTTAATTTGAATTTACATTATGAATCTAGTAGTCCTGTTGTATTGTCTGGAAATGGACCAATCAATGTTACTACAATCGAACGGACTCAACTGATCCAATCAACTATCACAAATGTATCGAATTGAGTACTTTATTTTGGTCGAATTTATTGAATATCGAATCGGACATATAATTTTATTGAAATAATCAACTAAATAGACCAAATCCATTGAAGTCCACCTAAAGCTCAGTCCAATTTATCCTTTCAGAACGCCTTCTGTGAGCCTGTTTTCATTATTTCCCATTTAATATACCTGAACTCAAAAAACCAAATAAAACTCCATAATTCTGCTTTACTTTTCTACATAATTAGAATTACTAGAGTCATAGATTGTGTCGTCACTCATCCATTCTATTTATGTAAAAAAATCCATACACCAATGGCAGAGTGCATCTGGGATCAATACCCATAAAAGAAATCCAAAAATCCTAAGATATGCCTTGAAACTCTGCCCGCATTAGAAGAATAAAAGGATGGTCATCAAATGTGACCATGATGATGATGGGATGGTAGTTGATTTTATAGAGACTAATATAGCTCGTAGGCTACAAGAAGAGTCCATTGTACCATAATACGTTCTTCAGAGACGGTTGAAGTTCAGAAACCTCCTAGTTGACTCTGCAATCTGTCCAAGTGGAACGCGAAACTAACGAGGAGACGTGTCTGACCTTTTAAAGAAGTTATCACTCAAAAATTTCAATAATTTCAAATGAGGGGATGAACTTCCATAAAAAGGCTGGTATGGTACGCTTTACTGGTGCGGACTCTACCAAATTGAGAAGAAGGGTCTCTATCAAGTAATGGTCATTAGTCATTACATTGGGAATAAAAGACACACAATTTGCATCGATATATCTTACTGGAAAGCCACAGAATCGTAGGATATATTCGGTGAGGTTGTTTTCGTTAGCTTAGATTAAAGCTAAGAGGTAGTGGGACCATGTTTTAGGAGAAGAGGAGATCTTTCTTTCTTTCGTCAAACTAAAGAAATAAATGTATTGGAAAGCCTCAGAAGTACGCCACCCTAAAACGTAGGTTCATCTATGGATATACGTATAAGAAAGCGGAGAGGTCGATAGAAAATATGTCCGAAAAGTAATTGTTTGATTGGCAAAAATTGGATGGCCAAATGTCAAGTTTTTTGGAAGTGGCCAATGTCAGAGATGCAATCACACAAAGAGGTTGTTTTGTGAGATAAAAGTAGGTGAAAGTATCCAAGAAGGTTATGTCGAAATATAAATAACGCGTAAGGCCAGGAATCATTCTCCAGAAGACAATTCTTATTCCGTTTTGTTGCAGATCTAAAATGAACAATTCTTAACACGCTCAAGAATCATAACGCTGTCACGATTACGCTATTTTATTCTCCCTCTTTCTCTCTCTCTCTCTCTCTCTCTCTCTCTATCTCTGTCTCTCCTTATCTTTGGGTATACCGACAATAAACACGAATAAAACATTTTTAAACAAGCATCAATGCGCGCCACAGTCAACAAACTCGTTATGTATACTATATGTTGAACTCATGCTCAACAGCACATTTTAACTAATTACATACAAATTAAAAGCGTTCGTTTGTGTGCAATTATTATATTGTAAGTACCACCACACAAGCGTCCGTTCGTCGTCTCATCCGTTGCGCCTTCTGCTTCGTCGTGAGCCGTAATCCGGGCCATTTACGTGTGTAATCGGGAATAACTTATCCGTAAAAACATATGTATACCTATGTGTGTATTATGCTGCGTATTTATTTAAAAGTATTATGCCAAAAGTTTTGAAGTGGATCCCCGAATCGGAAATGGCAATATGGATGTAATGCTTTTGTCCAATGATAATTGAGTGTTGATAACGTGGATATCTTGGCGAGAACTTATCCGATTACATTCAAACTTTTTATTGGTGTTTACTAGACATTTTTAATAAACATTCTATATTAAAAATAAGTTTTGAGCTTGTCCTATTGTTGGTCGCTCGATCCATCGAAAAACTCCAAACTTTAGTTTAAAAAATTTCTACCTACACAAAATCGTGGATATTTTGGCGAAAACGAATGCTGTATTACATTTTTATATTTGTGATTATTGGACATTTTTATTGAACAAAAAAAATGGTTTAAGCTTGCTCTGTTGTCGGTCGCTTGATCAAACAAAAAACTCCAAACTTTTGGTTTAAAACCTCTCCCTACGCTAAAACGTGGATATCTTGGCGAGAACTTATCTGATTACATTTCAACTTTTTATTGGTAATTACTAGATATTTTTAATAAACATACTAAATTAAAAATAAGTTTTGAGCTTGTCCAATTGTCGGGCGCTTGATTGAAAAAAAAACAAAAATTTAAAACTTTATTTTTGAAACCTCTACCTACACAAACACGTGGATATCTTGGCGAGAACTAATCTGATTACATTTAAATTTTATATCGGTGATTATTGGAGATTTTATTAAACAAACAAAATTAAAAATACGTTTTAAGCTTGCCCTGTTGTCGGTCGCTTGATCAAACGATTAAATCCAAACTTTAGGTTTAAAACCTCTACCTACGCAAAAACGTGGATATCTTGGCGAGAACTTATCCGATTGAATTCAAATTTTATATTAGTAATTATTATACATTTTTAATAAACAAATCAATCTAATTAAATGTTTTAAGCATGCTTTGTTGTCGGTCCCTCAATCCATCGAAAAAAACAAACTTTAGTTTAAAAAACCTCTACCTACACAAAAACGTGGATATCATGGCGAAAATGAATGCGATTGTATTTTTTTTTTATTTGTATTTAATAAAATTACAACTTATCCAATCAACAAACAAAATTAAAAATATGTTTAAAGCTTGCCTTCTTGTCGGTCGCTCAATCAAAAATTAAAAATATTTTAAATCTCTACTTACGAAAAAACGTGGATATCTTGGCGAAAATTAATGCGATTGTATTAAAGTTTTATACATGTGATAATTCGAATTAAATATAACTTACTTCATTTAAATATTCCGACTAAGTGAAATATGTACAGCATAATTTTCCATCTCATCTCTCCGGTATTCGTATCATTTAAAAAACTTCGCGATGTATACAAGTCTATTCACACTTTCAAAGTACTATAAGCAAGATCCAAGATGCGCGCATTCGCGATAAGATGCCATGCCATTACAACATGATTATGTCTATATAAAATATATAATTATAAATCGTATCGCATTACACTTGCACGTGCTTGCCGGTTGCTGCTGCAGCCGCCTGCCACTACCACATTAAATGCCAATAACTCACCCGCAGCCGAGTTAACTGTCTCATTTCACGGTCGAATTGCGGCGTTAATTTGATTTATGTAATAAATATTTTAAAACCAAACATTATTTCGTATAATATATATATATATATTGCATATAGTTGGTATATATGTGTTTTTGCGTGATCGTGCAAGTACCGCGAATGTTAAAATGAAAGTCACCCGATCTGCGCGGCTAGGTAACCTTTCATCGTTCTCGAGATTCGGCATTTAGGATTTAATACAAACGTCTTGACTTTTTCCGTCGCTGCGACGCGACACGGCTGCTGCTGTGCACAAGAAGACGATTCATTCTTATATACTATAAATATATTTATTTATTTAGTACCTGATATTACAATGATTGCGTAATGCGAATCGATTCCCACGACAACAAAACGACTGTGCTAGCTCGAACTTTGCAACATCATTAGGAAAATGTGAAGCTGATGCGCGTGTTGTTAGTTTTATTCATTATTTATGAATCGAGGAGTGGTCGCCAATTCAACTCATCTCTTCGCGATAGATATATACTTTGTCTATACTTTTTCTTGCATAATTTACACCGTGCATTTATCTTATAATTTATGTATACTTTGAAAACGTGAGCGCGTGCATATTCCTTCTTATACGCAGTCGTATTCGACCGCAAATGCTACGCCCGCAATCAAATTGGAATCACGCTTTTATTCACCTAAGTACTAACTAGTTATTGAAGAAGATTAAAAGAAAAAATAATAACAATGTTTTTTTTTGCCCTATTTTTCAGATTACACACACACACAGAGACATTATGGGCGAACGTCGTGGAACCAAGGCTCTGGAGCTGTGGTGTCGTCGATTGACCGATGGCTATTCGGGCGTGAAGATCGACAACATGACCACGTCGTGGCGCGATGGCTTGGCATTCTGTGCGATGGTGCATCATTTTAGGCCTGATTTGATGTAAGTATTATTTTTTTGTTCGACCGATTTTCTGCAAAATTTACGATCGATTTTCTGGAACAAAATTTGGAAAATTTACCATTTATTTTCTAGAAAATGTACCATTTATTTTCTAGAAAATGTACCATTGATTTTCTAGAAAGTTTTTTGAATTTCTAGAAAATTTACCATTGATTTTACCATTGATTTTCTAGCAAATTTACCATTTATTTTCTAGAAAATGTACCATTGATTTTCTACAAATTTTACCATTCATATTTTACAAAATTTACCAATGATTTTAAAAAAAAAATACCATTGAATTTTTAGAATATTTACTAGAACATTTACCATTGATTTTCTAGTAAATTTACCACTAATTTTCTATAAAATTTACCACTGCTTTTCTAGAACATTTACCACTGATTTTCAAGTAAATTTTCCATTGAATTTTAGAGAAAATTATCCATTTATTTTTAGAAAATTTACCATTTGTTTTCTATAAAATTTATCATTGATTTTCTAGAAAAATTACTTATGAATATTTAGAAAATTAACAATAGTTTTTCTAGAAAATTGACCATTCATTTTCTAGATAATTTATAATTTATTTTCTATAATATTTACTACTGATTTACTATAATATTTACCACTGATTTTCTATAATATTTACCACTGATTTTCTTCAAAAATACCACTGATTTTCTAGAAAATTTACCATTGAATTTTAAAGAAAATTATCCATTCATTTTCTATAAAATTTACCATTTTTTTTTTAGAAAATTTACCATTGAATTTTTATAAAATCAACCATTGATTTTCTAGATAATTTAACATTGATTTTCTAGATAAATTACCATTGATTTTCTAGAAAAAATATTAGTATTTTTTTAAAATTACCATTGATTTTCTAAAACATTTACAATTAACTTCCTAGAAAATTTACTATTAATTTTCTAGAAAATTTTCCATTGATTTTTTTGATTATATACCATTGATTTTCTAGAATATTTACCATTGATTTTCTAGAAAAATTACGACCGCTATTTTAGAAAATTTACGATTTTAAATCTACAAAATTTACGACCAATTTCCTTTTGTTTTGTGAGTGTTTTTTAAATGAATTGTTCACTTGTTTTAAGAAAAAACTTAAATCTTAGGAATGCCCACCAAAATTTCAGATATTTGTACCGTTTTTCCAAAAAATTATGACCGATTTAAAAAAACACTGATTTAAAAAATATAACATTTAAAAAAAATACGCCAAAATATCTAGAAAATTTAAAACCGTTTTTCAAAAAATTTACTTTAATAGTTATTTCGTTTTTTTAAATCTACGACTGATTTTCTACATTTTTAAAATTTACGATCGATTAACGATTGAAAAAATACGATTTTTCTAGACAAATTACGAACTTTCTTATAGAAAATTTACGACCAAATTTTTTGAAAATATTCTGTAAAACAATATATTTAAACAAAACAAATACATTTTAATTTTAAAAATGTATGGCCGAATTAGAAAAATTTGAAAAATTATGGTAGAAGTATCTACTGTTAAAATCTTAAATATATTTTCTCTCTCTTCATAGCTTTTTAGTAAAGACCAATTTTCCAGAAAATGTACAATCTATTTTTTATATAAAATCTAATGTCTCAATGTCTCATTTTCTAGAAAATGTACTACTGATTTTCTAGAAAAGGTACGACCGATTTGTTAGAAAATGTACTACTGATTTTCTCGAAAATGTACTACTGATTTTCTCGAAAATGTACTACAGATTTTCAGAAAGTGTACTTCTGATTTTCTAGAAAATGTACCACTGATTTTCTATAAAATGTACTACTGATTTTATAGAAAATGTACTGCTGATTTTCTCGAAAATGTAAAACTGATTTTCTAGAAAATTTACAACTGATTTTCTAGAAAATGTACATTCGATTCTCCAGAAAATGTACTATTGATTTTCTAGAAAATGTACTACTAATTTTGTAGAAAATTTACTAGTGATTTTCTAGATAATGTACGATTTCCTTCTAAATTTATGACGGAATTTCTAGCAAATTTAAAAATGATTTCTTAGCAAATTTACTACCGATTTTCTGTAAATGTACGATCTATTTTATAGCAAATTTACGATATATTTTCTAGAAAGTTTACGACACAAGTTCTAGAAAATTTAGGGCCGTCATTCTAGAAAATGTACGACCGCTTTTCTAGAAAAATTTACGACCGTTTTTCTAGCAAAATTATGACAGTTATCCTAGAAAAATGTACGACAGTTTTCCTAAAAAAATGTACGACCGTTTTTCTAGAAAAATTTACGACCGTTTTTCTAGAAAAATTTACGACCGTTTTTCTAGAAAAATTTACGA
>JAAAKO020033221.1:0-13045 GCA_010015015.2 Bolitophila cinerea | reverse complement strand
AATATCAATAATGACATGTCAGAATTTTGCGACATTTATTTTTTTAAGAGAATCTCATTATTGACGTCATTAATAAGTCTGTTTATCAGACTCATTTATAATGAGATAAATATTGTTGTCGCAATAATCATTATTAGACGGAATGAGACAAAAATGAACGGATTGTGACGACATTTTGACTTCAAGTTCTCATTTTAATGAGCGATTTAATGTCCGTCTAATAGGGCCTTTGCTTTCACGATTTTTTGTGGCGTAATTTACGGAAATTTAGGGAAAAGGTCGTTTCGCCTAAAAACAACGTTCACCTTTCGGAGTTTCGTTTACTTTTCACTTAGTTTATTTGTCATTTGATTTTGTGTGTTTTAATTTTTATCATTTAGTTTGCCGTGAGATCTGAATATATTTCTAAGTATTAACAAAAAAGATCCTGCCTCCGTATTTTGTGAACATTTAACAATAATTTTATCTGCTATTTTGACAGTTGTTTGTATGGAAACTGTCACACTTGTATGACCCTAATGCATTTGCTATTAATGCCCATAAAGCCAACACAACTGTTAGAAACCTAACCGCAACAGCAACTTCGGTTCCTTCCAATATCATTCTTACAATTGAAGTTTAATGTGAGCCACCTTTTAGACCATTCTTATCTAGCAGAAATGCAGAAAAGCTAACAATCAAACGCCATCGCACAGAAAACATTAAAGAACCAACCACTTTAGAAAAATGCAAGTTATCGTTAGCAAAGATCATGTTGGAGTTTACAAATTAACTGGACACTAGCCTTTGTACTAGTGTTCAGTGACACAAAGCTGGTGATAAAATTCCTTGTTCAAATAAAAAAAAGGAGCTTTGGCTTTAAATGACAATTTAAGCGAAATTGATGTATAGTAAGTTTATAGTTGTTTTTTTTATTAAAAAACGGTTTTATTTAATCATATCAAACGTTGAACTTTTAATAAACTCTAATATTAAACTAATTTGTACTAATTTTGTATTAGTAAAAGCCAAAAAAACATATTTTAGTGGTAAGGTTTGTCATACAAAATTACAAATCAAAGACATAACACGATTTGTTTTTTAAACCACAAATCGAGTTGTATTTTTGATTTTAAATAATTAAATAATGGAAAATGAATGAAATGAAACTAAACGAAAAGTTAAAAGTTTAATTAATGTAAAATGAAATGGATGAAGTGGTAATGAGTTTGGTGAAATGATTTAGGTTAACTGGCAAAAGTTTAAACGTCCCCAACCCGAGAAAAAGTAACCATCCGCCTGTGCATTATCGTCAACAATAGTAATTGCGGATATATATCGCTTAAAATATTTTATCTCACAAAAATATTAAAGAAAATGTTTTAAACTAATTTTTCACTTGTTTTTTAAAACTATTTTCTTGCATACATTGCAAAATGCAAAAAACAAGCAATCCATTCCTTTACAAACACAACTCTCTATAATCCTGACGTTAATGCACAGTCCGACTGTGACTTATTCTCAAGAGACTTCACGCAAGGTAAAATCGTGAGTGTAATGCACAGGCTGACTGTGACTAATTATCAGGATTTTTGTTGTGACATTAGATCTCTTGAGAATAAGTCACAGTCAGCATTTCTGTCACAATTTTTCCTGACGTTGAGTCGCCTGAGAATAAGTCACAGTCGGCCTGTGCATTATTCTCAGGTTTTTCGTGAGAATAAGTCTCAATTTGCTGATGTTAGGTCTCATTATTATAAAACAGAAAAAAACTACAACAAATTACACGGTAACGATAATGCACAATCGCCGTGAGATTATTGCCTCTATTCCGGGAAAACACAAAACTTTTATGTTATGTTAGGAGATAACATTTTTGTAACATAACAGAGAAATATAAAAGAGTTTACGAGATTGGTATTCTGGCATGCACTATTTCATAATGACGATGTGACTAATTTCTGACGCAACCCTACATTGACGTCTAAAAATAACGATAATTTGTAATCATATTTTGTATTATCCAGCATTAAAATGTAACCAAATAATATAAAAGCACCACAATAATGTTCCACGACAATCTTCTATGTGGAAAAAGAAGTCATCGTCATGGCAATGCGTACATAAAGAATGGATGATAATTAGGATGAGAAGAATCAGGGGTCAGCGTCAGCACGTCGACCAGTGAGTGGGCCTATAGTGAATATATAACCCTTAGTCTAGAGTCGTCAGACCGCCTTGACCTACTCAATCTCTTGACGAATTCCGACATCTTATACCAAAAGGAATATGATAGGCAAAGCGATTCCCCATCTAGGGCGGAATCTTTTAGGAGTAGAACACTTGACATTTGAGGATGTTGAGTGCTTGGCACTCGGCTAGGAAAACTATATTAAATTTTACCGCATCTATGTAGGTGTGACTGTTTTAGAAACCCTTTAGATGTAGGTCATTGTTTAGGCGGCACTTGGCAGTGACCCGTGGTTGAGGATACTTTAAACCAAACCGAACGCTAAAACTAGATAACCAAAGAATCTTATCTCATATTATATCTACAGGATCCGATCATACCTTAAAATATAGTGATGGGAATGATAACAACGGCATCTTAAACTTTGGCATATAATAGTTTATTGTCTTCGCTCCAGATGGAGATAATGAGGACTTCCACCATATACTGAGATACAGCCTCTGTTTTTTCTTAATTATGAAGGCTTATTATTATTTTTTTTTTATTCATTAAATTTCAAAGGAACTCCACCGGGGCCTTACTTTACTCCTATAACATGACTTTTTTTAACCACCGTTGGAGAGATGGCTAAGATAAAAAACCATAAAAGTATTATCAGTAAAAGCAAAAATTGAATGGTTGAAGGGTTTTTCTTTCATTATAGCAGTTTTGGCGGAATGCTTCTTTTATTTTTGCGTACGGTTGGCCAAGCTCATATGAACTTAAGAAGTTATCCATTGTAATATTTCGAACCTTCAATCCATTAATCCATCAATGATTACTCTTTCGCACTATTTTAGCGCTGATGCGCTTGCTCTAGGTTGATTTCCCAAATAGGATTAAATTTTCAAAACATAGCATTTCTGCAAGTAATCCAAAAGCCAAATTTGAGTCCATCTTTTTCGGGCTTTGATGGAATATCTGTCCGAAAGAGCAACGACCGTGGAATTTATTAAAACAGTCACATATTCTTCGGAAGGATTATAACAAATGGGAGTAGTTTGGTCCATTTTTCCCATAGATAACAAATGGGTTCAAATTTATCTTGTGATCGTTGATCGACTCTTTCTACTATTGAGAGCGTTATCAAATCTAACAGTTTTTTTGATATACAACAACGTTTTTTTTGACATGATATCCCGAAACACGGGTCGTCCAAATTTTGCATTGAAAAGATAAACCACGGCCTCGATTTTTGATCTGAAATATTTATTTACGGTTACTGTACATCTGTAATAAATTGTTCTTTATTTAGAATGTAGGTGCGTGGTAGCAATGGCATTTGCTATGCGAAACTCGATCGTCTTCTGTTAAAACTCAAAGTACGAAATTTATCACCTAAAATCAACACCAAAATATACGTTTAGAGGAGAACTTTATCTAATTCAATTTATTCGGTTTGATACTTCCAATTACCGAACAAAGTTGAACAATCAATATAAATTGTTCCATATCCAGCGTAAAAAACAGAAAAGTGCGCCTTTGGCATAATCAACACGAGAACCTGCGTACCGTGTAACTCCTGGACGTAATGGTATGAAATTCCTTTTTTTAATTAGACTATGTTACTATCGGAAGGGTTGGACTTGATGTTTACACAATGCAGTTTTTCGAAAAAATAATGGATTAACGTCAATAAATTCATCTGCAGGATTGTCTTCTGTTTTGTCATCATAAGTTTCAGAATCAGTGTAGTTCCTTTCATCACTTTCTCTGGTCTTTTTGTATATTAAATGTGCATCTTTTAGATAATGGTCAAGATAGCTCGATTTTGATGTTAAAATGTATTATCGACGATTTGGATCTATCAACATGATCCTGAATCAAAAAATGCTGAAAAAATTCGTTATAAAAGACCTGGTTTACAGAAGATATAGTTATTTTTCATCAGGGCAATGTACCTGCTTACTCATCTCTAAAAACCATCGCTAAAATCAGTGAATAAAAGTTTAAGTTGTTCCAAGAACATGCCTATTCAACCGATTTAGCTCCCCCTGACTTCTGGCTCTTCTCACACCTCAAAAATTCTTTCGTGTAGACATTTATCAATTGAACAAATGAGAAATGAACTAAAAACATTCGTGAACATCCCTTAGTGCGGCCTAGCATTCTTTTTGAGTCATCACTGCAGAGAATCAGAACTCTAATCAAAGACATGTATATAGTCTAATTACATAGCCTCAAAAATATGTTTATTACTTGTCATACTTCGATCGTGTCATCGAATTGAATACATGCGGTGTTTATCACCCCTGCAACACGCAAAAAGCGGGTGGCGGGTGCTCGAACAACGCCGCATTTGCATAACGCTACATTTGTCAGTGCGCGTGAAATTCCGAAATTTACGAGCTTTCAGTTTAGTTGGATGGCACGTTTTGGAAAATGAGAAAATGCGATTATGGACGCGCTGACGACGGTTTAATGTTAACGCGCAACAAAATTACTCGATCCAGATAATTGTATACTATACTAGTACAACATATATATGTATATATATATATATATAATATGTATATGATGAACATTTCAAGTTGCGCCTGTGTTTATTTATCTTATCTCGTGATCTATGTGCGCGCGGCCACCACAATTTGGTCGCGCCCTTCTTCACGTTTCAACGCAGCCATAATTCTTTACATTTGTTGTTGTATTCATGTTTACTTAGGTATGCGCGCTTCTATATAACTGCCATTTGTTTTAATCAGTAGTGTCTGAAAGTGTATTATATATGTTGTATCTATACTTGGGGTACATTAGGGGTGGTCTATATTTAAGTTTTGTTTAATAATATTTCTAACCTTTTTTTCTTATTTGAGCATGTTCCGTTAAACTTTCCTAAGGTTGAGTTAGGCCTTCCTTAACCTGAATCTAAAAAAAATACTTATTATGCCAAACCACATATTTTTTTATTCTTACTGTTATTTAGCCAAACAAATTTAAATAACGTGTAAGATTTTTTTATTTAAATAAACATCTGATGTTTAAAAAAACGTTTGTTTGTTATCCATTGATGAGTTAATATTATATACAGTAAATTATATAAATATATTAAAAATCTTGAATTACTGATTTGCAGGCTTAGACCTGCCAACTGAATTATCTGTTCTGGTGGTCTAATTTTTCATTTTGCATTGTACTCTTCTATAAGATTCAAGAAGCGTTGTACTTTTAGAGCTTTATTTGATGAATTGGATAACTTACTGTATATTACCAGGTCATCAGCGTAGCAAAGAAGTTTGGGCTTATAATTACTGTAATTCGCTATTTGTCATGGTCATATAATTAATATAAGCATTGAAAAAGACTGGGACTAGCACTGAATCTTGCTTAAAGCAAGAAAACACACAATTACTACTATTAAGTGCAACAGATATATCTTTACTGAGTCGGCATAATGCATGAGACGTTCCATCCCTTCTCCGAAATCAAAATTTTCTTCCACTCAGATGGGAAATAAGCATTGTTCAGAATATAGTTTTAAAACTGTACACAAATCATTTGAAGTAAATCTAAACGCAAAATGAAGTTCATGATCTTTCAGCGTTTTTGCTAGATGCGAAACATTTTTGAGGTCTTAATTAAATTCTTGCACGTACGTATCTACTACTTTATGGTTGATTCTGTTAGTTCTCTCTTGCTCTCCAATGGCATGATTCGACTTATAGACGCGTGATAAGTATTCAGCAATACCATTGTCCTGCTGATAATTCCTTGTAGTGTAGTCAGTCATAGAGCCAGGAAGGTATTTATTATTCTTCCTGTTCGTTTGTCTGTTGATATCACTGAATATTTTAGGTCCATATCTGATACATTCAATAGAGAATTGCAATTTTCAAATGAAGATGTTTTCATATAATGAAGATTTTTAAATTATCCACCCCTAACGTGCTAATGTGTATATATATATATACATATATGGATATACTTGCACACTCATGATGGGCGGGCATTTGGTGTCAGCGCCTGCGCAAGCTTATTTTATTAACTGATTTAGCAGTTCATGCAATCACAGTCTGTGAGTGGGTGGTTATGGGTTTTTGCGTTGTGTAATTTATTGTTTTTTGGCAGTTCTGTTTCGTTTTCATTATTTATGTGTGTCTATATAATTAAATGTTCATTGTGCAAAAGATTGCTTTTATCACCTGATATAAACTTTAAAAACATATAGACAACATATTTAAAACTAAAATTAACTCTGTATTGTGTTTGAGTTGTCCTTGCTTCACTGAAGCAGACACTCAAACAGTCACACACTCTCGGAACCCTCCATATCGCATATATAAACCACACACGCCCAGATGGGCTTCTGTCGGGACTCGGGAGTTCCTACCATAGTATGCGAGTAGCAAAGAGAAAATAGACAGTTCCACAAGGAATTTATCGCAATCGTGCACACGTCGAATAAAATGTGAATCCTTTGATGTCTCGTAACCGGTGGACTGTTCATTTCGTATCTGCTCCGCTTCGGAGTCCTTTAACTTTGTAGAAAATACATATATATATATATATATATATATATATATGTGTATAAACATATATAGTATAGCGTTCGTGAATGAGTATGGATGGCTGTGTCTGTGTGTATGTCTTTAGACTATATATATATATATATAGTTTTAACCCATTAGCAAATGTGCACTCGAAGGCGGCCCCAATTCCCTAAGATGTGTGTGGGACGAGCTTAAACACTGTCTGCAACCTTTTCGAGCACATATATACATATATTATGAAGTATGTATACTTATTTATATATATTATTTATATATACAATATATATGAAAATTATATGTAACTTCAATGTGGTGCACTTGGATAAGAGATGATATATATAGTATATGCTAGTGCGATATAGATACATATGTATTATGAACTGTGTCACATATTACCATTGAAATGGTACACGTGAAAATAAATATATTATAGTTCCAATGATTAAACCTTTCTCGCATACTAGAAAATGTACGAGGGCACCGAGAACACACGAAGGGTTCCTCTTGATAATTTGAAATATATATCCTTAATTCTACGTTAGATATAATTGATCAAAGACGATATCAGCACCGACCACAGAGACATCAATTAGCCCAGAACTAAGTTTAGTTATAATTATACAATATTAAAAAACATTTTTTTTTTTTCGAAAACACGAAGAAAATTTTAATTTGATAAAATAACCGAATTAAAATGTTTTTCATATAGACAGGAGGAAATTAGAGAATTGTATAGCATATAAATCGCAGCCAAACAAATACAATTTGCTAATACGTAATTTATCATAATAGTATTACACTTGCCACTCACTTACATATGTATAAATAATATGAAATATATATATATATATATATAAGTATTATCACATAGTATATATATTATATATATATATACACAATCATTGCTGCGCTGTGAATACTCATTTACATTTAATGTACATTTTTCTGACACGTAGAGTGTGGTTGTGTGTAGTTCAAGTCTGTCTAATGTTATTGCCATCTAACACGCCATCTTTCATGTAAAATTTTCACTGAAGAGCCACTACATATATAATATATATACTAATACCTGTATATGTGTAGTGTATTATGTATTGCCTCTCCAGCACCGCACACCATGCATTTTATTTGAGTTAGTGGTTTACATTGTTTGGATATATATTATATTATATATATAACACCAATAAAGATGTATATACGTAATGCAAGTTATGTGCTATATATACAAATACTTAGATGTTTGCTCATTGGCTCATTTGACGAGTGCAACTCATATATAAACATATTTACATATGATATGTATGTATGTGTCAGATATAAAATACCTGTGTATTAAATAAGTTCTTTATAATGGTGACAGGTTAGATCACAATTTGTCCTATACCTAATGACCTGCGTTCTTTTTTAGTCATTTTAACCCATGGGTGTATTTTACTTTCCAAAATTATCCAATGAATGCTTCTCTGAATGTGTGCTCATAATAAAAATAAATTATAAAAGTTTTGGGAATAATAAATCCTTTATTTTTCGTTTATTTCAAGGCTTTATTTAAAATAAATAAAAAATAATTTCAAATAAGCGACATTCTGTTTGACAATGTGTACCTATTGGCAACCAGAGTTTTCTCTTGATCCCAGTTTTACACGTCAGAAGAGCGTTTGCCATGAATAGGAAAAACAGAAATGACCGGATTATAAGATTCATGCAGTAAAACCTCCCACACGAGCTGCTTGAGATTCGGCCAAAAAAGGAAAAAAACTTAAAAATGTTATACAGGAATAGTATTTTTTAATTTTTTTTTGACAAAATATATATAATTATATATTTTTATTAGGGATGATGAGTACATTTATATGTTTTGATAAAAATATTTAAAAATGTTTGGAAAACGAGTTATGTTTATTTTAAAATTGGAAAGAAGTTCGAAATATTTTTTCTACTTTTTAGGTATATATGCCCCTAAAATAGTCTATGGTTCTATTTTTTATTTACCTTTGCGCTCATTCTATTTACCGCCCATATGTATTTCGCATACGGAATATTAGGTAAGTCGAAAAACCGATGAATTTCAAACCAGTTTTCTTGTTCTATATCTTATAGCCCTAGAAATTGGATAAAATAATTTCATTATTATATTGTGGCATGATGATCTAGGTCGGTTCTTCAAATTCTACTAAATTCTACTCACTCACTGTGTTTAGAATTTAGTAGAATTTAGGGGGGGTATGAGCATGAAATTTTTCACAGAGATTTTTCAAGTTTTATTTTAGGTTCACGTTTACTGTATTCTGAGCCATTATCCGAGGAAAGATGTAAAAGTGACCTAGGATTCCCTATAGCTCGATCGGAATTGTTTTTTAAATCACTATTTCTATTCTTATTTTCATAAGACTAAAAATGTGCAAGTCATAAAATAACAGTAAATATGTTATGTTTGTATATATAGTAAATTTAATATATTAACGAAAAACCACATCGATAAATAATGTCTGTCAAAGACATATTATATCTACAATGAAAATGTATATATTGCTATATAATTACATAAATATGTAATTATTATAGACATGTAGATATAAAATAAATCTTAATAAATATTATTTTTCTATTATGAAAAATGATACAAGCTTAAAGATCTTAAAAAGTGTAAAAAGGCAACTCAAAAACACAAGGAAATTAAGAGGTATAAAAAATCCGATGCCTGACAAATTTAAATAAACTTTTCCTTTATTTCTTAAATATACACTTAAAATTCCAAAGAACACAAACAATGTGAACCACGCAATTTCACACATACATATATACATAATCATTAGGTATATATATTTAATGTACATTTACATTTACATATAACCATATTATACTCATACACAAACTATTATTTAAACAACCATTCCATTATAAATAATTGCACACACGCCGCAACGCCGACGGTCGAGCGCGCGATCCTACAGTACATAACACCCCATTTATCATCTACATATGTTTATTCTGTATGCTATACATGTATTTGTATATGTAAAATAACTACAGAAAATTAGGGTGTACTTTTTCTGCCGCAAAACACGTAGTTTTTTTTTAAATTTAGATATCGTGTCAAAACTTACGATGAACACACGCACACCCATTTACATACATACATACATATACTCACATTGTTATGCTATAGCACTCGCTCGTCTCACATTCACAACCGACAATTTTCCAAGATGGCCGTGCTGAGAAATTTCTTTTCACGCACACTTATATGTATGTATGAGGCGGATAGGTGAACACCACCAGATGTAAGGTGCTTTTGGTGTGAATTATTAATTAGCGAATGGAATCGTGCGGTATAGAGGTTCTATACAATTGATACCGCTAGGGGTCGCGGGAGGTGTATGCGTGTTCGGTTGTCTTTAATGATTATATACTATACCATTGCTTACTCACACACACACACACACACATACACACACGTACCTACACATTAATATACCACTAATATGTCAAAGGTGCGTGTCAGCGAGTCTCAAAAGCAAAACATGCGTTTTGAGGTTATGTTCAACTCATTTTTTATGCATAAATGTCGGAATGACAAAACAGAGTTATTAAATAAAATAATATGTGTATTTTATGTATTCGGAGGTGCGTGTGTAGGTATTACCTGTGTATGTATAATGTACACACGTGTGGCGAGACACCGGCATTTAAGAGCATATCCATATACTACATAATATTATATATTGTATACATATATATTTGTGATTATTAAATAGCTGCAATTAGAAGTGCGCTCGCGTAATTTATTAAATATGCAATAAATGTTTTAATGATTTGACGGCTATGTACATTCAGCCTATATGTTTATGTGTGTTTGTGTCTTTATACTCGCTAATTATAGCAATCAAATAAATCTATTAATGTTGAAGCGGTTGCGCTGATAGTTATTTTATTATTTTTGATTTGTTCATAGACTAACGGGCGTTAAATAAGTATATAAAAGCAAATTGCAATTATGCAAATTTTAAATAGGCTTTAGCTTAAATGCTAATGCCACACATCTCGTTTACGATGCGCATATATAATTATCAAATATATAATGACAGCGTGAGAAGTAGGATTTGCAATCCCGGGATCCCGAAATCCAGGGATTCCGCACTATTTTTTTTTATGTAATACCGGGTTTGTGAAATTAAAATTCCGGGATTTCGGGTTTATTATTTTATATGAATTTAAGAAAAAATGCATTTGCGGTTTATAAGATTAGCTGTAAAGGTAAGTCCGGGCCATCAATTGAGCAGAGTCATAAGTTTTAAATAGAGTGTAAATTATGGAATTAATCTTCTCCCATCGCGATGGTATGGTGTAGCAAGCAGTGTACGTACACTGTATACTGTGGACCTATTATAAATTAAGTTATCACATTAAACATGTTTGCTAATCATATTTATAAGAACCACAAAAGAACTAGAATAAGTGAAAAAAAGATAATGAAGTAGATTATTTGTCTATTTGGAAATATTTGAGATAATTGTAATGTGGAATTAATGGTCAGCAGGTCAGCAAAATTCAAAATTGGCTCAACCAAAGGATCTAACAAACTAGAAAATAAGAATAAAACGCTTTCCCACGATTTCGAAAAAGGTAATCATTCAATTTAATAGTTACGTCTAGAGAAAGACGTGCGGGGTTTTACAAATATTATAAAGTCTCCAAATACTGGAAAAAGAAAATGTTATTTAATTCTTCTCGATTTATAAAATGTTTTGTTATATTTGAATTGAGGGCTAAAATTGAGAATTGATCTTTATTCTTAAGTGGCCTTAGATGGCAATAATGACAACAATTTAAGTTTTCACGATATTATATTCAGAAAAAACGATCAATTTCAATTTAAAAATGTATGCTTAAAATACCCTTTTTTATTCTATTTTATAAATAAATAAAAAAAAAACGTTTTAGTCATGCAGGAATCCCGGGATTCATAATGTCCGGGATTTTTGCAAACCCTAGTGAGAAGATTTTAATTATTAGTCTTTTAAATTTTCAGACGATTGTAAAATTAATAAAACGATATCAAACACGCACAACAACAATAAAATCGATTTATTTTATCTCTATACAATTTGAACATAGATCAAACTAAATTGCCCCTAAATCAATTATATTATATTATATTATATGTATAGATACACAATGTAAAAATGTCAACAGCACCAGAGGAAACAGGGCGGTAGCGATGGATTCAAATAAATAATGGATCTTCTATACTGATACAGACTTAAGATAACCGCGCTAATACTGTGTATATATGTATATACATTAATTGATGTCTCCCGCCAAAAATACGTATCGATGTCAACCGAAGCAGATGCCGCTTTTCGGTACACCGACTCACACAAAGATCTTAACCGTCGATAATTTGCGGTAATTTTTAAGAGAGTTCATCCCTTGTTTGCGTTCATATCGTGTGTATATATTTATTACAACATATATACATATATGTACAAAGGGTGCGCTGTGTGTATCAAGATATACTTCTACATAGTATTTAACATCCTTGATACAGGATTTTAAATAAGAGGATATCATGTGTATTTGTAAACAGGCAACAATTCATTTGGTGGGTCATTTAGTGCTGTTGAAACAAAATCTGACGGTTCAAAATAATAATATAATATACCTGTATATATACATATATCTTTACGGTGCGTATTAACAAAGACGTCAACGAGAAAGATCGTCAACATGACATTTTAAGGCACTTAATACTATCGTATATTATATATGCATTTGATTTGAGAAAGGATATTATTAATATTATTTGTTATTTATTAAAGATGCTTTTTTAAACGTCTTTGAGAACGTGCCGCGCCGCCAAATCCGCAGTGAACCAAATTAGAATGTGGCCTGGTGAACACGTATATATTTTTAGTGTTACAATTGTTTCTGCTTCACTGAGCTCTTACGCGAGCTTACTATACTTGTATATATATATATATATATATATATATATCTTACACAATATTCGCATTAAAATGGCGTCCTCGCGCTCAGGAATATATAGTACATATATACTACATATGCGTATAGTTTACAATAATTTCGAGTATGTATCGGTATTATATGTATTTTATAGTATATATATATATATATATATATGTATAGTATATTTTAAGTTAGAACATAAATTCAGAAAATAGATTGAGGGGACGACACGGTGACGTACAAGCGGCGGTTTTCTTCTGTTCTTCCAGCTCGTTGAAATCTTTACATAAATTCGCTTCAAATTAGTTGTCACTCGAGAACGCGACGAACCGGTAACTCTTTACCTTATTGCACACGTGCGTCATATATGTATATTTTT
>JAAAKO020033210.1:0-13045 GCA_010015015.2 Bolitophila cinerea | reverse complement strand
GTCCATATTTTTATAAATCATTTTTTTAAAATAATACAAAATATATAAATATATATAAATAATAATACAAAATAAAATATTAAATTATACATGAAATATAATTGTTATAAGTATAAATAATATTAATAATATTAAATTAAAATTTTATTGGAAAATCATCATTTTTAACCAATTTCTTATACAATACCTGAATAAGTTTATTTTTTTTTTGAATGCGTTGGTTTATATTTAAAAATATAAAAAAATAAAATATGTATAATTTTGAGTTTCAATAATGAAATTATGAACGCTTATAAGGGAAAAAGTGCCACTGTGCGCCGCCCGCCCGCTGCTCGGTGTTTCTTGCAAGATATGGCATTCGTTCATCCTTCGTCAATACTCATATTCATATTCTCATTTTCGATTTGTATGTATGTAATATTTAATATTATGTTTAAATGTTGGTTTATTATTTTGTATGCCATATTTTAATTCTATATACGTATATATGTTGTATTCAATTGACAAGATATATCTATGTTTAAATTAATGCTTTTGTATGTTCTCGCTATACCTATATTATATGTACATACACACACAAAGATCTTTCAATATTTATGAGTGCTCTGCTCTCCGCGTACATTATATACTGAATGAATTCGTTCTTTTTTGTACTTCTTGTCCAAACGTTTAAATAAGATTCATGTAAGATTATCCATTATTAATAGTGAGAGATGGTTATAGCGCATTTGACACACGATCGAAATTTGTGCTCTATCATTCTGTGTGTATATTGTATAAATATACGATATAGTATTTTTATATTTAAACGGCTTATTGTGTAGAACGAGAGATTGATGAATAGAATCAATTTGAATTCTTTTCGGTGCGACCGTTTTGTCTCAAAAAGCGGTGCGTTTTTTAATTGTGAACTTTATGCGCTTAACTGCGTATAATTAATGCTGCCTATAAGTGATGTCGTATATACACCCAAAAGTGCGTTGGTGAATAAAGTGCAGTTGCAATATTGAAGATCATGCAAAAAGTGCAGCGCATCGTGCTTATCCGCCCGTGCACGGTTCACTGAACACAAAGTCCATTTAAAATGACTGCCGCACGCGCAGCAGCTCTCGCATAAGAATCAAGATTTATAAATTATTGCTCCTAATATAACGCACACACACACACAAATCCATCCATACACACATACACGCAACAGCGTGCTTTTTCTGTTGCTTATTTTTGCGTGAGCTGCACTGCGCTTTGTGTATAGTCAGTATATATATATAAGTGTGTATGTGTGAGCACAATATAAACGAACGCAAGCTTGCTCTTTTTGTTTGTGAGCATGCGCATGTGCGCACACCACATAGCTTTTCACGCAATAAAAGTTGCATTGCAAATAAAACAAGATTTTCGACAGTTATTTTCGAAGGAACACAATATAATGTGTTATAACGCACGCGTATATACAGTATGTGTAGAGTATTAGTATATATATTAAATATAATATATAAATATATAGCTACACAACGATGCATGTTATGCATTAGTACGCAGATAGAGCAAGAAACGTTTGTAACTCGCTTTTATACACACATAAAATATAAAGACAGATATAGCTTATTTAGTATATAAAATATATACTAATATTACATATATGTACATGTGTACTGAATGGTTATATATATTATGTATTATATATTGTTTTTATTACATTTGATTGCGTCGCGTTATGATTTTATAATGTAATTGTTTGACTCCAGGTGGCTCATTGTGAATATAGTATTGTCAATTTCGTGTAGCCGGTTCTTGTGGTCATTGCAATCTATACTCGATTTTTTGGTTGGGTAATGTGTAATTCATATTTGTACATAGCTCATTCAATTATATTATAAAACAATATATTATGATTATATTTTATTTGCATGTCATTTAGAATTGAAGTTGCTGTTAAAAACAGGTCTGCACTTTTATATTTGCCATTGAAACCATTCAAATGTACATATTGGCCTAAGGTTATTGAGAAATGTCTTCAGTTACATTGTTTTTTTTTTTAAATTCGTTATTCTATTATTTTACACGCAATTTAGGACATACTTCAATTAAAAAAAAGTTTGCAGTTTTATACATTGAATTTGCTTATAAAGGTGTTCTGATAAAGTTCAGTTGGACTGTATTTAAAGACTTGCTATATTAAAATGAACGAGATATTATGAATTTGATATGGTTTTCGTTTATTATATGCAAGTAGTTTAGTGCATACATTTAGAACAGTGTTTTGATGAAAAATATGTATTCAATTTTTTTTATTGCTTCTGAGGTTGTACACGATTTTTCATTTACATACTACACTTCCAACGGTAATGATTTTTAAAGGGGACATTCTATTCACATTAATGATCAATGGTGAATAAAGGACATAAAACTAAATCAGCGCTTTCATAAACTTCAAAAGGTTTGTGGTTATTTTACAAGCATTAGGCACAAGGTATTTTGTCTACAATTTTTGCATATAATTTTAACTCAACTTGAAGATATTTTAAATGAAAAAATATATTAATAATATTTCAAATGTAAGAAAGTGAATTCACGTATTTACCTTTTGAATCTATATGACTCAAATATTATATTTACATGTATTTCCATTTTTGAATTTCTTAAAGATTTCAAACATTCACTCGAAATGCGTTCTTAGAATATTATAATATTAGAATTGCAGTATACCTATATATTCTTTATATAATAAAATAGCACAAACACTCTAAACGAAAGAGTATATACATCTATAAACATAACCTCAATATTATACAGTGGTATATTGTTTACAACATGGCTCAACAGAGACTCGACAAGCGGCGATGATCTTTTGCTTGTAAATGTCTGCTGCTCACAAATGTGTTAATTACCACTTGTCTGCCGGTGGCACACCTGAAAGCTAGCTCGAGTGTATATCAGTGATGCATTTTGTGTGCATACACACCTTTTTTCATATGTATATTACTTGTATATATGCGCGATAAGAGCACTTTTCCAGTATAGAGCATAATCAATCTTGTACGGTAATTAACACAGAATTTCTATATGCGTCCATCAAATCAGTGATTTTTCTTCACTCTATATAAAAGTAATAAAAATGTAACATTTTTAAATTCGGGCTACTCGTTTGTATTGTAATATATATGTATATACAAATTACAAAAGTATAGGTAAGCTTGTAAATAATGAATGATGAAGCAAGAATTGGCCCTGGAGCAGTGTGCACGCGCGTCACTTAATAGTCGTCTCATCATTCGTCCGGAATTGTGCATCTTATAAAGTCTTGGGAAAATGATGCGGTTGCGACGTGCATCTCTCATGCGTCATCCGCAATCACCGCAAGCCGTCGCGTGTGAAATTATGATTTTGCTCTATATAATTATATATACCTACTCAATAGCAGAAAAGTGGAATACTTGATAATTTATTTTGATTTGCTTATAATTTTAATTTTAAATTGTATATATACGGATTGAAAGACAATTAAAATTAAATATGATTTAATAAAGTGAATCCAATTGAACAAAATATTTTTTTTTTATAATGCATATTTACAAATTGTATTTCTATTTCAATGAATAATAGAAAATGAATTAGTGAATTTATATAAAAAAGGTTTTTTAGGGTTGATTAATATTATTGATTTATAGTTTATTGTTCTTTATGCTTTTTTATTTGTGAATATTTATTAGTGAAATTTCAGAATGGCTCGTGGTAAACAAATTTCGTATAATTTACGAGGAATTATATTTTATCTGTTAGAAACAACACTTTAAAAAAGAATATATTTAAAAAAGTCAGAAACATCTATATACGTGAGACTTGCGGAAGTAAAAGTCAATTATCAAGGATACTCGAAAAATCAAACTCCTCAGACCTCAGAAATAACTTTAAATATGAACATCTATTAGTTTCTCGTGCATTAGAGCTAAACAAAATGGAATACAATTTTAACATTATAAATTTATTACATTGTTTTAGTTTAAAAAGAACAAATATGGAATATGCATTATTTCAGTCTAAAGAGAATCCAATTAGGCGGTTCAGCAAAAAAATATAGATAAATGCCAGGTGCAAGGTGCGGTATTGTACACCTACATAGGGATATGAGAGAGAATTTTTATATAATATTTGTATATAAATTAATACGTATCTTCATATTTTATTTATAAATCTCATATTTTTAATATTTTTTACTTATTTGATAAAACAATTGTGTCGGAATCTACTCGATTTTATCTTAATTTATCTTAAATTAATCGATTAAAATTTCTAACGAAAAGTCGTTTTTTTGTGGTTTAGTAGTGATGAATTAAGCTAGAAATTAAATTTAAGTTAACATATATATAAAAAAAAGTATTTTGAAATAAAAGCTTGAATGTAATTCTGACCACTAAATAATACATTTTTATCAATAACAACTTGTGTATGTTATTATTACAACTAAATATATATTTTTTATTTTATAAAATAGTTGTATTTTTTAAAATTACTTCTTTGTTAATAATACCTACATTTTTATGTTTAAAAAAATATATATATTTTAATGCATAATTTAATGTTTTTATTTTAATAAATCGTTATTGTAATATGTAGCATTCTCAGACCTTTTTGCTAATCCAAAATTATGTTATAAAAAATATTATTATTATTAAATAAATTATTTTGAATATACATACGAAAGTTTTTATATAATTACTATGAATCTTTTAGTCCAACCCGTTTAGATTGGTTAGTTAAAAAATTATATCTGGCAGTAGAATTACGAATGTGCATTTCTGTGCAGATACTCCCATATTGTTTTGTTTCTACCGTACGTCGTCTTTCTTTTAAAATTCTACAGACTATAACTATGCATTGTGAATGCATCTTTATCCGTTTAGGTGTGCGATTAGTGAGTGAATACTATAAATATAATATGAGCGCTCCGACGCGCACACGCTGCGTTGGAGAGACATCGGCATCGCGTTTGCGTTTGCGTTGTGCGGCGCCTGCCGTTCAAATCCAGTTGGACAACATTTCCAATGTGTTATGCTCGCTCATTCGGTGTACCACCATCGTAGTATTGCATATATATATATATAATATATGTTGTATATAATGAGCAAGAGCGAGACTTTGGGACCTCTTGCTTGTGTCTTGCGTTCTTGCGTCTTAAGGTACCTACTTGCTCACTGTGCGACCGGGTCTTGGAACCACACTTTTCAAAACGACATTTAGTTTCGGTTTAGAGCCTGACGTCGTCGATCGTGATCGCGTGAGATATATTGCATATTTCTTTAATAAAAGATAGACGTAAGTCTGTTGAGCGCGTCAAACGGTGTGTTTTTTTTTAAATTTTGTATTACTATCTTCTTAAAACGGTCGTTGTCGTTTATATGTGTGTGTTTTAAGCTATAGTGTGCGTTCTTTCATTATTATTTTTGTGTGTGTGTGTGTACTTATACGTATAGAAGATCTTTGTTGTCTCTTCGCGGAGCTGCGCGGCTGTGGCGGAGTTCACGTGTATGTGCACTCGACGAACAATTGTAGGTAATACAATAGTGTATACCTGTGTGCGCGCGCAGTGCGCGTTTGCAGACAATATAAATCCGCGCGCGCAGAGAGCGATTGTGCGGGGGGAGGCAACGGCAGCGTCAGCTTACAGTTCAAGTAGGCCCGAGCCTCTAAATAGCGCAGTTTATTATTTGTATACATATCATACAAAGTGTTTTATATATATATAAATAATATAAATGTGGTGTATTGTGTAATATATATATATATATTGAGGTTTTGCGTTTGTGTGCACCGCCAAGACGCCATCTAAAGAAACAAGTTTCGAAGCAGCAATGCTGATCAAACGTGTGCATGGTGCAAAGAAGTGAATATAAGCGCAATCCACCGCAAGAAAACCTAAATCTATAATTTGTGCGGTCGTCTTGTGACAAATGCGAAATACGATGCTCATCAGGTGTGCATGTGTGTGTGTGTGTGTGTGTTTTAAATACATTAAATATACACAATAAAAAACAGTTATTTATTATTTGTCTTAGTCGATGTATTTATGTGTTTTGTGAGGAGACGTCACACCGCAATTCACCTTGACATTTGTGTGAAATAGGACATAGCAAACGTTTCGCGAATCAAATGAGCGAATGTTTTTTTTTCTTTCGAAAAGTATTATATATTATAGTAGGATTATATTATGTATATATATGTATGCATGTGTGTATGCGCGCAAATGCCTTATCGGCAACGGAAACGTGACAGAATATGTATTTCAAAACCGCGAGCGCGAAATCGATTCTTGATGTGCTGTGTATAAATAAGTAATATATACTAATATATGTATACGTATTTTATATATATTTTCAGTTTGGTACTTTAAGTTGTCCCCATTCGGCGTGTTGCACGAGTATACACAGTACATAAACTAACACAACTTCATAAATACTATATATATAATATATGTACTTTACATGCAATGCGCACATCCAAATGCTCGAAAAACTTGAAATAAATTGGGACACTCGCGGATTCTGTTGGCGAGTGCATTGTCGTTGCGCTTATCACCAAAATTGAAGACGCCCGAGCCAAATATGTATGCGTGTGCGTCTGTGACATCAGAACCCAGAAAGCTGCAGTCTGCAGTCTATCGTAAACCAAGCATAAAACATAATAATATTCTGTTTTGTGCACGCGCATCGTTAAATTTACAATATATGTTTTTATTATTTATGGTTGTTTTCGAGTTTTGTGCGCGCGCTGTTGCGTCTTTTCTTGTTGTTGATATACTCGGAGATTTTGAGTATATAACCATATGTACATTAAAAAATATATATGAACAGAATTTGTACGACGTAAATGAACATGAAATATTGCGTGTACGCGGAAGGTCAACACAAAATAAAATTGAAGAGTTATGCGATTTTTTGAAGTATGCATGAGCTGTATTATTTTCAAAGAAAGGACAAAAATGTGTATATGTACAAACCACAATTGATTCCAATTAGATTTTTTTCTTTGTCAGAAAATAACGGTACTCCGGTACGTTTTGAAGATGTTCCGGGTTGATTGGATCTTTTGGCTGACAGTATTTAAATTATTTCGAGATGGCGGGTTTAATTTATATTTATAACGTAAATACGTATGAGTACGAAGCGAAAGTTGTTTCTTTCTTATAATATAATAGTTGTTTGGATATATATATATATTTAAAACTTTATTGTTTATACTTCTTTATTTACTTTTGTCATTGTTTGCACTCCTATAATATGGAGCTCTATAGTACACAATACTAAGAAAAACTATGAAAATACTTCTTTAAATATTCAAATCAGAACTTTATTACTAATGAAACTGTTTATATAAAATAAATATAATGAAGTCTATCAGAAATCAAAAAAGCTTCAAATTAAGAATTTAGATAGACGAAATTAATCTATTCAAAAACAATGAAATTTACATTTAATATATCCTATTATTATTTTTTTCCAGTAATTAAAAATTATATTATTTACAAAAAACTTAAAATACATATTTTTAAACTATATTTTTAAAAACTCTTTTTTATTTCTATATTATATACTTTTATACAAAGATATTTATTAAATCCATTTCCATTTTTTCGAAAGAATGTTTATTTTGCCATTTTGATTTTTTTTTTATAATTAATATATTAGCAGGATAATAATATATTTTTTAATAAAAAATAAACACCCAGTTAAAATTAAAAGGTATTTTTTTTAAATGGCCGTTTAAAATTAAAAAATATTATAAAAAATGGAGTTTAAAAAATTATATTTATATATTTTTAAACTTTAATGTTATTTTGTGCAGGATTTTTAATATGACATTGATGCTTTAAATAAAGCTTTTTTTAAAGTATTTTTTCATTTTTAAAAACATTTTTTTATGAAAGTTTATTCTATTTTCTATAGAAATTCAATTTAAAAATCAAATCGATCTTTTAGTTCTTTCAGTTTTTTTTTCAAAACCAAAGTCACGTAATTTTGGCCGAAATGGATCACCCAATATCTCGAAAAGAAAATAAAAATGAGTTTTGGGTATAAATATAATCTATTAAAATAATAAAAACTAAACAAATAAAACATGACTTTGAAACTTATAAGATTTCTCTTGGAATGCATCTATTCATACAAATTAAATGCTAAAAAATCAGTCACGACACTCTCATGTTTAACCCAATACATCTTTAAAAATCCAATGATCACTTCAATTGAGCAAATAAATAAAGGTATGAAATATCATAAAACATAGTTTAACTACTCGAAAATTATCGTAGCTTCAGACAAATATTACACCATTGTTTTATCACAAAAATTTCAAATTATATTGATGGATTCTAGCGATTGTGTGTTGCCGTTTTAGCATTCAATAATCAATAATGTTTAAACGTAAAATGTAATATTTTGTCTTCTGAATCTTTGTTATTTTTTGTATTTTTAAATCAATCAACAATAAAGATGGTACCTGTTCAGCTCAGCCTCTTATTTTCTGACATCATCTTTAGGCATCAAATCACGTCATTGTGTGGGCTGGAATTTGCAAACGTAATAAAACTTTTTTTTTACACTTAAATCATTATTAATAATTTTATGTTTTATGTTACATCTAGTATATAATCATTCAAAAGTTTAATATATAAAAATATACAAAATTCCATTACTCCAAAAAGCATCAAGTTGTACTTTTGTTGATCTGCGATATTCGCATCTGACCGAGACTCAGGCACACTGCGAGAATGAATTTTAAATGTATATGTATTTATATTATATTTAGGCCTCTACTTTAATTAAATCTTTCAGACGAGTTTATGATTGTTTCGTCTGTAATTTATTTTTATATTATCCAGATGAAATCAAGGTCATCTTAACTTCCTGTTCATGTGAATTTTTAATTTATTTTTACTAAAGCCTTTTTGCAATATATGATAAAATTATACCAATGTTTTTTTTATTTTCCACTTAGAAAAGCTTTAAAAACTTGTTTTAAAAACTAACAGTTCTTGTGATTTTATTTAAAATCAAAATGGATAATGGTGCTCAATAATTTATCCAATCCTCAGTGTGAGCAGCATTTTCTGTATTTTATTATATTTTCTCCTAACAAAGAACAATATTTTATTAATTTCTGCTACCAATAAAACACATTTCTAAGTCATCCTCTCCAAACCTTTTGGTACCGATGTGGTGCTTTTTGTTCTCTTTGTGTAATTAAAACGATGATGTACTCAAAGACGTTCAACGCGCGCTGCAGGTAATTAAATTAGTTCGGCCACGAAGACGTGATGTAAGCACATACGCGCCTCGCACCTTCCGACATAAATTGCATATATATATATATATACGAAAAAGTGACGGTGCACTCGCGGGCCACCTTCTGGCTTGTTGCACTCAACGCGTTCGCTGCGTCCGCGCATATATGTAGCCGCCACCTCGCAATCCTCGCTCAATGATTATACGAGCCTAATGTATGGACGGCACGGCGCGTCAGCAACGTTTTCCTGTATTTTCCGGGTGCGAGCTCGGCGTAATGCAATAATGTGCTCAAGTGTACGCGTACGTTTGTGTATATGTCACACATTATTATAGTACATATATGTATATCTACTCGTATTTCGTATACATATAGAATGGTAATAGATGATCGCCCGCTCCAGCGCTCATCTTATATAGCGTAGCTAGCCTATCGCATGCATAATAACTAATAACTAATAACCATACGATGTACAGTTGTGTTGTTTATGATGGAACGCGCTCGCACCTACGGCGATGTAACAAATTATATAATTGCTTGTCTGGAGAGACCCCATGAAAACATTATATTATTAATATACATTTTTGCGCTTTAAAATGTGCTGTGCATGTCTTCTCTGTACGTTCATATACTATATATAATATAATAGACATATATGCGTAATGTATAATGATATATAATGTAATATTTTCTCGCGTGGTCATTAAACTATGTGAGCGCTCGGCCAGCAGCACTATGTTTTCTTTTTCGAGACCGCAATCTAAAGTCGCGCGTTTATATACAAAAACACATACACATACACTCATACATACTCTCAAAACGATTATCGATGACATTTGTTCGAAAGTGTAATGACATTCCAAGTGTTCACTTTGAATGTGCATAATAGCATAACCGAGCATTTGCTTCGTTTGCAGTGCGTAAGGAGCGGGTGCGTGCATCCAGGTGGGTTGCTAAATTTGGCCGCTTGTGTATTTTAGTGTTTAATTCAGTATGTCAAAACTTGGTCTCTATTTTTGGACCAAGTCTCTAAAAGTCTCTTTGTTTTACATAAAGTCTCTATATTTAAATCAGGACCTCCACGAAAATAGTCAAAAAGTCTCTTAGCAAGTTTCGAAATACCTACCATAAGTTCAATTTGTACTATTACATAATTCGTGCAACTATAGTTGGACAACTGAACTTGTAGTAGGTATTGCAGGCCTCCCACTTGTCCAAATTGACAAATCTATTTAAGAAATTTTCCATAATTGTCCAAAATTGTTCAAATTGTACGATTTTTTCAGAAAAAAAATTAAATCATTGGTTAGAATCACAATTCAATCTCAGAAAAACGCAAAAAATGACGAGTTTGTAGTATTTCCTAAAATATCTATAAGTGTCGAAAATTTGGCTCCTTCAAGACAGTATTAGAGTACGCAAATTATTGTCTACTTTTTAATTGCTGGAACGGCAAAAGTAATGCGAATATATGATACAACTATTTAAACAATATTATTTTTTTTAAAAAGTTCATTTAAAAAAATAAATGGATAACTTTTTTTCACATAAATACTATGTGCGTCATACTGTGTTGCAAATGGGTACTCTTTATATCAACCAAACATGCAGAGTACAATTTATGCTATAGTTATGTTTTTTAAAAATATTCCAAATATAAAGACAAATATATATATTTTATTAATACATATAAGTATTGAGTTAAAAAATATTTATTAATATATATTTTTTTAAAACATTTATTTTGTGTCTATTTTTTAAATTGAACTGACTAAATTGGGTGTGTTTTAAGTATCTGTATTATTTTAAAAATATATATACATATATATATATAAAAAATTAATTTTAAAGAAATATTAGTAATAAACATCAGTTTTAGGCTATTTGCGTTATTGATTTTCGAGGTTAAAAAACGTAACTCGAAAATATATATATAGAGGTACATTTGGTGCTAGTTGAGGAGAAAATTTTAAACAATTGAATCTAGTCAGAAAACCTCGCCAAAAAATCAAACCGATTTCTGGAACTGTCTTAATTTGTCGTAGAATAATATTAAACTTGATCATTATTAAAAACTTGTCGCAAGGATCCTTACCAATGGATTCATTATTTTGCATTTATGTCATTTAAATATATGGAAACAAAGTAGAAACAATAAATATCCATAGAATTGTAAAAAAACGATAGCATAGGAGGGAATGTGGTGATTTGTGACACTATTCGCTTGAATGCGATTTACTCATAAAATACAAGGCTTAATTATCATACTAAAATGCAATTATCATACTATAATGCAATTTGATTGTTTTTATTTTACGTTTCGATATAAAAAATATTTTAATAATGTTTACACATTATCTGAAATTTTAAGATTAGGAGACACATTTTTTGTCACAACTCACCCCACTAGTGGGGTAAGATGTGACACATGCAGGGGTAATTTGTGACATCAAATTTAAACACCGTAATACGATCATTTTGTACTTATACTATTTGCTCTTTCATAAAGTACATTTTTATGTACATATTAAATTATTTAGTTATTATAAACTTTTAATAGTTTCGATAATTAAAATAAAAAAAATAAATATTTAATATTCCGAGGCATATTCTTAAATGTGCAATTCAGTTCTGTGAAATGTATTAAAAATATTTGTTAAAATAGAATTAAATTGTGTAAAATTGAATACTTAAATATTATAACTTTAGAAATGCAATAATTAATATTAATTACATTTTCTACATATAAATGCAATTTACTTTAAGATATTCATTTATTTGAAGCACAAAAACAAAATGCAACAAGCACTAAAAAAATACTCAACACTACAAATTTTATTTTTTCAACTGTCTAACTAACTTACACAAAATGAATTAAGATAAATGTAGTACTAGATTTTATAAAATATTGAACAGTATTGTTGTAATGGCCACTGTCACAAATTACCCATGTCACATCCTACCCCAGTCTCCCCTATTCGTTACGATCATGATTTCAATTCTTAAAACTTGGTTGGTTTTAAAATTGAATTAAATCAATGCAAAAATGGATTTTAAGTAATTTTGGGAAACTCTTTTAAAAAGTTATATTTGAGAACAAATTTTAGGAAATTTAAATCATGATCGCACTCATTGTATAGAATTCTCAAAAGAGTTGTCTAATGAATCGCTTTAATTTCTCTTTTATGTTTATAAGATATAAAATAATAAGTTTTTTTTTGCGCAAAAAATGTATTATATGTTAGCCATATACTAAATTAGAAATATTAAAACTTCTCGCAAATATCCGACAACACTGGGTGATTATTGAGAATTTATGTATAGTAAATACCAAAGACGATCGATCAACAACTTATTGCTGCTAACCTTTTAATTGGTATCTGTGCGTCCCTCTTTTTGCTCAAATCACAGTGGTACTTTGTTATATATGTATTTTATATATATTATAGTACATGTATTATATATATACAACGCGATCTTCGCGATCTTTGCGCGAGCCTGCAAACAATTACACTCGGGGATGGGTAATTTATTCTTTTGAATTTATACCGTCTTCGAGTTGCAATCGTTGCGCTGAAAGAACTTTTCGCGCAGGCTTATACGATTGTATTTACGTTTATTGTTATTGTAAATTGGTGTTGCGCTAAATGCGCTTTGTATACGACGTTGACGTTTATGTGCGAGTATATATATTTATATATATGTCCACAATATATAGCATTCTCCGAACAGCAACCCAAATTGGCATATATACCGATATAAAATG
>JAAAKO020033199.1:0-13045 GCA_010015015.2 Bolitophila cinerea | reverse complement strand
CCCCAAGGGACATAGACATATCTAATGCTTGGGAGCTGGCATTGTGTATACCAGCCCCTGACTTACCAGTTTGGAGAAAGCCGTCGGTATAGAACACCCTCCCATCCATTGGGGGGAGTCCACCAGTGCTCCATTCCTCCCTGGTAGGAATTGTTACTTTAAAAAGCCTTTCAAAGCGGAATGTTGGTATGACGTAATCGGACGGCATTTCAAACTCCGACTTTGAAGATATGGTCTAGCTCCAGATAGAGGCGTGACCTAAAGTGATAACTTCCAACGTCCATTAAGAAATAGCCTTAATAATTCAGCCAAGACCTCGTCTCTGATAAATCTGTTGATTATGCGCTCGAGAGTCTTAAGATGAATAGATTTATTCAGTTCCTTATTAACCAGCCTAAATATTCTGCAAATACAGGCATTAATTAGTGGTTATTCAGCTTCTGACTGAATAATTTAAGGCATTTACTTGTATTTGAAAGCAACATTTTTTATAATCAAATTTCTATAGAAACGCGAATTATCTCTTAAACATTAATCAGGATCATACCGGGATTCGGAACCTGAAGCTATTGATGTAATTAATTTACTTTTTTCTGGATGGAGGATCATGTCCTAATGTCCGATCCTCGATCCGCCAATGCTTTGAATATTATACATTGACCAGTATTTTAAAACCCCTAAAGACTAGGCCGAAAAAAAACTTTAAAAAATGGCTGCCGCTTAAAATTGTTTTATTTAATTGACGTTAGTCACTTGAATTATTGTAACTTTATAAATGCTTTTTAAATTTAAAATGTTGGTTAATTATTTATTTACAAAATTTAAATTATTTAATCACAGTAGGCAGCAAAACTTATGCATAGTTACCGGCTATATTTACATAAATAATACATATAATTCAAAATTTCGTTGAATCATATAGTCGGCGGCTATTTTACCTATTTCTAGTAAGTAGTAAACTCATGTTTGCTATGAAAGTTTCACTCCGTCCTAATAAACAAGCAAGTGTATACATGCGTATTATACATGTATACATATACGGTAGCAATAGTTCTTGCGCAGGTAAAAACAGTACCGTACACACGGTTAACATATGCATAATGAGCGTAATTAATGTTACACACAGCCTAACACACACAGACACACAGCATATTATAATGGCATACAATAAGTGCGTTTTGTGCTGCACGGGAGCGCATAGAGTCACCGGAAGGCAGGGAAACACACATTCTACACTCGAATGCACCACCACAAAACCCTTTTCACTTTCGCGCAAAGTGCATTTATAATTTATTAATTCTGCGTTAGACGAATAAATATAATATATGCGATTTATGCGCGTGTGGCGTAAGGGGCACATTTTATGGCCTCGCAAAGAAATTTCAATATTTATATTATATTGCGGTGTTGCGATCATGATTTTATACATATATAATATACCTACTATACTATATAGTATAGATATATACAGAAAATACAAGTGATATATAACAGCTCGTGTTATGTTCGCACATCACATTATTATAAATTTAATAACACATTTCACTTTCTACGAGACGACCGACGCGACGCACGCGAATATGACTGGTCTAGGCGAGTATTTGACTGTGTGTGCTAATACATATTTATCATAATTGATAATTAATATGCAGACAGCCATTTGCCCATTTGACCATTTCGATTGGAAGCGTCATTCGTTGTGAAGCACACGTAAAATGCGCTTATGATTTAGATGCAGTATATTTTGAAAACAATATTCATTTCATAAGCCCGCAAATATTTATATTTTTTTTAGACATATAACGGGTCGGCTGAAAGTTCGTATCGTTTCTAAGAGAGGGCACTACTAAAAATATTTTTATACGATTTTGAGTTAGTACCAACCTTCAAACGTGTAAATTTTCAATAATCGGACGATTGGTTCTTGAGTAATATCATTTAGAGTGAGCAACTTTGGTTAATGTGAAAAAATTAAAAAAAGACGAATTTAGTGTGTTAATAAAACACTGTTTTGTTGTAGGAAAAAATGCTGCTGGAAAAAAACTTAGCTTAAAATAGCTAGCTAACACACTGGTTCTCCAAAAACGGTTGGGAGACATAGAAAATGTTTCTAAGGACACCTAGGGTAACTAAATCGGTGCTTCATTTAAATCGTAAAGAGATTGCTTTGGTATGCGGGATCCTCACGGGTCACTGCCGACTAAAGAAACACATGAATCGGTTGGTCTACAAGTTTGAAATTCGACTGGGTCATTCTTATAAATTCACACAAAAATTAACACTGAAAAATTATCAAAATTGTGTAAAGAAAGCAAGATTATTCACCGGCGTTGCTGAAACAATTATGTTTTCAAACTAATTTCACTACAATCAGCTTGGCATATTTGGAGGCATAAAATATACCCCATAACATTTTCAGTACACAACAACAATTATTACTCTTCTTTTTTAACAAACACATAAAATGAAGAAGAGAGAAAAGATATTATGGGAGATTTTTACAAGGTATATTGTCACCGGTACATTACAAAAATGGAAATTAAGGTGAATTAAATAATACCTCTTATAACATCAAAAATTATTAAAATGAACTTTGATTTACAAGCCAACGATATGCAATCGATTTCAAGACTTTTGATGCGAAAACATGTTTAATCAAATCAAAACACAATGCGAAAAAGTGAGAAAAAGTGTTATTTAGTGCACAACATTATTTAAAAAAAAAAGATTCTGAAAAGTTCTACGACTATTTTCCGAAAAAAAAAATCACCGAAAACGTCAATTCCCCGAAAGAAGGGATAAAAAACAATATAATCTGCTCCTTTTTTAAAAGAAATCCCTATCAAAAAAGAGATTAAACAACAGTCAAAAATAGCCACACTCGGACATTCGTAAATGGTAAATAGTGTCCATGGACGTCATGTCCTATCCAAACGGATTTTGGATTCCGGACTATTTATAGTAGAGGATTCATTGCGCATTGGGAATGTCCAAAACTCTTGCTCGATCATTCAATAATAATAATAAACTTTCTGTCTATATACAGCACAAAAAGTGGCTTCTTTGTTGATCTAAATACTTCCGATATTAGTAGGGGTCAGATAAACTTTGTGCCACCAAGTTCAAGTTTGCCGTTCACCACCTCCGATCATCTAATCATTCATTGCGCTTTGGCGTTATGTGAAAATATAACTAAAAAACAAATAACCTTTATAAAATAAAAATAAATTGGAAATTCTAGTCATGTATTATGTCTATTTGTATCTGGGCAAAACTGACGTACGTTTAATTGGACGAGATGAATTGATGACGTTGGGAAAAGTGTCATTGAATGACTCACACGTAATCTGTGAGCAATGTTTACGGTCTATAGTAATTGCTTCATTTTAGCCGTTTTTATCTTGGAATTTATAACAATTAACGTAGATGTTTGAACGACAGAGTTCTTCTAAACTGTTTTGTGAAATCTAGACTACGGTTGACCTTTGCCAATATCATTATAGAAAATCATACAGGAGGTTTGCTTTGCAAATCCGATTGAGTCCCTGTAGATACTGTAACAAGAAAAATAGGATCAATTTGTATCTAAAAATTGCTGTTGCCAGTACAACTACAGGAATGGTCTATGGTTTGTAATTTTAAACTAGAAATTCATCATAACTTAAATATTCAATATCATATTCATATATATAAACAAATCAAAAATTCCTAATATTTTCCATTCAATATTCTTATCCACAGATTAATGCGCGCGTCCACATACGATGGGCCAGGAGAAGTCATTGCCGCACCGAAGTAGCTCCGTTCAAGAATACCACCATCAGCCCAACCACCAGCCGGCCACCCATCAATCGTCGCACAGCACTCAGCACCACCATCACCATCGGCTAATCACAGGCACTCCTTCGTCCACCATATCGCGACCTCCATCGCGATCACCATCAGCCGTTACCAGCAGAACTACCACCAGCAGAACCACCACCAGCAGCAAAGCCACAACCAGTTCACGTGTCTCCTATCCGTCTACGGCAAACGGAAAACAAACAAAGTACCTGAACGAACAGCTTCACATTAAATCGTACGTAGACATTGCCGAGGAGGATCGCACGGCAAAAAGTAAATTCCAGCAAGCCAAACCGGGCATACGTAATTACACGCCCAAAATTCTGGTCGAGACGCCGCGCACACATCAGGAGCTAGACGTTTGGATTTAGAACGAGAGCACAATGGCTAGCTTAGCATTATCGTCGATCGCATCATTTCTGTCCGCAGCCGGTGGCATTGCGGCTGCGGCACCGGTAACCGCTCTGGGTTTAATTCCACTGCTGGCGATCGGCATGAACTTTTATCGCTATCAGAGCATTGACCCAGAGGCGAGACCACTGGACGCACAAAAGGTATTATCTAATATTTCCATCGTCTCCATAATATAATGGGTATTTCCTTTGATTTAGATTCGACGTCATTATGACTTCATTGTGGTGGGCGCTGGTTCTGCTGGAGCCGTCATGGCGTCCCGTCTGTCGGAGGTACGTAATTGGACGGTGCTGCTGGTCGAGGCTGGCGGCGATGAAACTGAAATATCGGATGTACCAGCACTGGCAGGTTACCTACAGCTCAGCGACCTCGACTGGCAATACCAGACAGAACCACCGGCGAATCAAGCCTACTGCCAGGCTATGGTGGGTGACCGATGCAATTGGCCGCGTGGAAAAGTCATGGGTGGCTCGAGCGTCCTAAACGCAATGGTCTACGTGCGCGGAAATAAAAGAGACTACGACAGTTGGGCCGAACAGGGTAATCCTGGATGGAACTACGAAAATGTTTTGTACTACTTTAAAAAGTCTGAGGATAACCGTAATCCGTATCTAAACAAAGGCAAGTACCATGGTACCGGTGGTTATTTGACCGTGCAGGAGTCACCGTGGCGTACACCATTGTCGCTAGCATTCATCAAGGCAGGCACCGAGATGGGATACGAACATCGTGACTGCAACGGTGAGGAGCAAACGGGATTCATGCTGACACAGGGCACGATAAGACGAGGCACACGGTGTAGTACCAGCAAAGCATTTTTAAGACCGGTTAGACTGCGTAAGAATCTAGACATTATTATGCACTCGCAAACCACTCGAATACTGATTGACAAAAACAATCGAGCTTACGGAATTGAATTCTTGCGTAATGGCAAACGGAATATGGTGTACACAAAGAAGGAAGTCATTCTGTCAGCTGGTGCCATTAATAGTCCTCAGATTTTAATGCTTAGTGGTATAGGACCAAAAGAGAGTCTAAGCGAGCACGACATACCACTGGTGGCCGATCTACCGGTCGGTCATAATCTTCAGGATCACGTTGGATTAGGTGGTTTAACGTTTTTGGTCAACGAACCGGTGTCTTTCACAAAGACACGTTTCCAGACCGTACCCGTTGCCATGGACTACATCATGAACGAACGTGGTCCAATGACAACGCAGGGTGTCGAGGGCCTAGCATTTGTTAACACCAAGTACGCAGATCCGTCTGGCAAATGGCCCGACATTCAGTATCACTTTGCGCCTAGCTCCATAAACTCTGACGGTGGTGAACAGATTCAAAAGATTCTAAACCTTCGTGGTGGCGTTTACAATACGGTCTACAAACCGCTGGGCTCTGCTGAAACATGGACAATTTTGCCACTTTTGCTGCGTCCTAAGAGCACAGGATGGGTTAGACTTCGCAGCAAGAACCCATTGGACAAACCGATAATTGAGCCAAACTATTTTGCACACCGCGAAGACATCGACACTCTAATTGAAGGAATTAAGATTGCCATAAACATATCGGACACACCGGCCATGCAGCGCTTTGGGTCGCGTCCACACAAAATACCGTTTCCGGCGTGCAGACACCACGAATTCATGTCGGACGCATACTGGGAGTGCTCTTTGCGTCAGTTTACCTTTACGATTTACCATCCGACGAGCACGTGTAAGATGGGTCCGACATGGGACGATAAGGCAGTAGTAGATCCACGTTTACGTGTTTACGGTGTGACTGGACTACGGGTGGTCGATGCGAGTATTATGCCAACGATCATGAGCGGAAATCCGAATGCACCGACAATTATGATTGGCGAGAAGGCCGCCGATATGGTCAAGGAGGACTGGGGCGTTCGAAAGATTTTGCCAGTGGCAGCGATGGCCGTCACAGGTGTCCAACTGAAAGCACTATAATTTTTAAACTTGTTTGTGATATAAGTTCAATACTGCTTAAGAAATTTGTTATAAATACCTATATATATTTTATGTATACCACTGTATATTTATGTAATTATTTTTAGGATTTTTTTGTTTAGAAATAAATGTATTTTATTTTGTCGTGTGTCTGAACGAAGTGCGAAAGCAATTGATAGATTGCAGCATTTAGTAAGTTTTTTAGGCTACAACTTTCTTACAGCTTCTAGAGGTAAAGAAAAAGAATAAAAGAATATTTACATTAACATTTTTATCAATTTTAGGGCTTTTGAAATTACTTTATATATTCGTTACCATGTGAATAAATTCCTAAAATTGGTAGCTAAAATTGATACATTTTTTGAATGTGTTAAAATGTGTTTTTTTAGAGTGTGGAGTTTCTGAAGCTGTCAGGTATAAAAACAACATAAACCGGAATCATGAACTTTATAAAAGGTTTTCTTTCATTTAACTTTACTTGGCATATATGACCTTGGCATATATGACCCTTTTAACCAACTTGCACTTATGAAATATAAAAAATTTAAAATAAAAAATAAATAAAAACCACAACAAATGTCATGATACCTCTGATATAAAAGCTCTAATATTAAAGCTTCGATATAAAAGCTTCTTTCAGAGGCGACCAACACCAGCACTGGTTTTGTGACATTTTTTTATGATATAGAGAAAAACAGAAGTTACATGAATATCATGTTTTGTAGTCTCCTTACGAGGCTTAAAATATGTTTTAGCACTACAGACATGATATAGAATCTCTTATAATGATTTTATTACGCCCGTTAATTTTTGTTTTAACAAATGCTAGAGATATTTTTTACTGGCGTAACTTACATTACAAAACGTTTGCTAACGTTTACGCTCAGCAGTGGAAAAAAACTCGAATCGAATCGAGTTACTTTTCTTACGCCTGTAAAAAATATCGACTGAAATGTGATACACCATAGTTTTACGGGCGTAAGAAAAGTCACTCCATTCGATTCGATTTTTTTTTAGACTTCCGCTACAGGTTATATTTCATATTGTGTCAAAACTAAACGCAAACATTTGGAACGTTCCAGTCTGAATACACGAATGGGTAGTAATGCAATGATTCATAAATAATTACTATATCTCTTACATACCTCCTACGATATCGCACAGTCTTGAAGCTTATTCTTGATTAGTTCAGAGTATCGAAAAAGACCCAAATGAGCCCATCCGCCATCGCGCGTAACAATTGGAGCTCTGCCTATTCATTTTATAGAAGATTTTGCGAAAGGATCTTGGTTTGCGGGCTTAAAAAATCCAACTCGTGCATGAATTGAAAATTGGGCCTCCCGGATGGAATTTATTCGAGCCAGCCGCGGCAGCCACTTGCCCGAAATCATTTTTAAAACATAATGGCAAACCTTTATTTTTATAATAAAGCTAAATTCTTGGCCATAACATTAAATTATATGCTTTTTATTTCTTCTTGAAAACCACACGTCTAAAAAACACACAGTACTAAGCTGTGTTTCAAATTTCAATTCTCTAAGACGTAAGGTTTGGGTCCAAATACTAGATAACGAACGGACAACGCGAAATTATAATTCTTCTCATATTAACTAAATAACTAAAAACATTTTAAATTCTGTATATTACTTTCGCCTATCTGAGATCTTGCTTGCTCGCTTGCTTGCTTGTGGAATCTAATGCTGCCTAATTAACCGACTACCTGTCATCCAATTATAAAACCATGGATGGACCATGGGTTAAAATTTAAAAAACACTAGAATAAGTATTTTTGTAAAATATATCTGCTAATTTACATTAAACTCGTTTCTTAAAAAAAAAGTTAGATGTGGTAATAGTTAGTTACATGTACCGAGAAACATGTACGGAATAAAAATACTCGGTATTTATTTTTGTTTAACCTAACCGTTATAATTCATTGGTTTTTCTGGCTTTGGCATTCCGCCTTAGTTTTGAGACATCGAGGTGCCTCTTTACCTACTACCTGAGACTAATTACTAAAGTAGTAAGCCTTCTTTATTTGCGAAATAACACACTGACTATAACGTCATACCAGTACCAGTTCATCTACATCTTAGGTGGCCATTACAAATCCTCCAAAGATTTATTCTTACCTGCAAAAAAATAATAAAAAACGTTAGAAAATAAATAGCTTGTAAAAACATATTTTTAAAAACTTTGTTTTTTTTTTGAAACGACACTTTGCTAAAATTAAAATAAACGAGTAGTATTTAATTTTCGTATGTATCCTTTGATGAATCATAGATATTATAAAAGTAAACCACTATTACCATATGCAACGGCAACACAATCTACCTAAAATTCAATATTTTTTATAAACACAAATAATATATAATATAAACAAAATCACAGCCAGTTTATATCTAATTTCTCGCGTTTATTACTAAATGTTACAATGCCACGCTGGCGCCTTTCTGACCTTCACAATCAAAACAATCTACAACAATCAACTTGCTCAATTGTTACCGCCCTTGTCGCACAATCTAAAAGCAGCTGACTCGTTTAACGGTATCATAACTATGCTGTGCTACGTTAACCCATCAAGACTCTCAACCAGAGCTAAATTCTGCTCGGCATCATTGCGCAGAGAAAGCAGTCGAGCGATTTCTTAAAAAATAAATACTATAATAAATAGTATTGGCGGTAAAAGTATCGTACACTCTTTATCTTTGTGTTTTGCCTTTTGCGATTCCACGAGGCAAGATTTTTGACGCACACGCACGCTTTTGTGGTAATGCACTCGAAAATCATTATTAAGAAAATTAAGATCCAATAAAACAGCAATACATAATCCTGTAAAATCTGTTATAATTAATCCTCTATAATGCTTCGCCAAAGACGTCGCGTAACCATCGTACGTCCGTTGAGTGGACGCAATGACTGCGCTACACCGCCACCGCTGTCACCAATGTATAAATGCATTACACAATATTGTACGACGCAAAATGTATTTCCGTAAATTGCGTAACTTCCAGTCTTGAACGCACATATCGTCTGACCAGCAGGCACGCCTGATTGAACCACGAGGCGAGAATGACTATAAAAAAAATATATAATTTATTTATAAGTGTATAATATGGATGTGTACCAACAACAACAACAACAACAAAAACAACGGAACAGCGCACGCATTTTATAAATATTGAATAATTATTGACGCCTTTTTTATGTTTATCGAGTTATTATGCAATGCATAGATATGAGCTCATGAAAGAAATTTCTTTACCGTACGGTAATAAACAGTATATGCGGTGTTGCCAGCTAGCAGCACAGTTGACAGTTTTCCGGTAATAAACTGTATATGCGGTGTTGACAGCTTGCAGCACAGTTGACAGTTGTACGGTAATGTACAGTACAAAACAATTACAAATGGAATGGAAACACTAAAAAAAATAGCCAGTCAACTGCAAAATCTGTCAAAACTAAAAACCACATGGCAACACTAAACAAACAATGGCATAAGCTAAAAATGCATTTTCTTGTCAAAATTCAATATGACATATCAAAAATGCCCTAGATATGCTCTCGCTTCTGACACCAATTGTACGGCGTGTTGGCTCAAGGTCGTTTATAGTAGCTGTCTCCAGCGCTCACACACACATACCGAATTGCGATCGCGACACGCACGCATAACATCGACGACGCACTTCACACTCACAAACATATTAAATGAACAAATCACGTTCTCAATATGCACTTGCGTAACCGCTATGCCATCATATTATGTATATATATACACAAATACCTGTGTGAGCATAATAAATAATTAACAAAACAATCACAACCACTTTTCGGATAACAAATTTACATAACCTCAACAACGAAGAAATTGAGAGTATAGTAAAAGTTGTGGTCAGAGTAGCTGAGAGAAAAAGTCTTTCGTTTTGTAAATGCAATGCGTGCTCAAATTCACGTAGGAGATTGACTGTGCGTGTTTGTGAGAGGCTCTCTTTGGTTCACTCAAACTCAAGATTTGTGTGTGTATGTGTGTGCGTCTGTGTATGTAAATATATAATAAAGAAACCCAATATGATTATCATAAATCAATTATATCGCATACAAACTAAACATATTGTGCGAACGGTGAGCCGAGAAAGAGAGGAGCAAAACTTTCATCGAATTTCATAATAGCTTGTGGCCTTTATTGAGGAGGTGTTAGATAATCAACAATAAATATAATACAGATATATTAACACTTTTTTTCAATACTAGTACATCGTTTTTGTTGTTGCTTTACATGTTTTTTTAATTAATGACAATTTGATCGAGTCATTGCTCGAAAAAGTCATGTAATACCGAGGAGTAAAGATGTTGAAATTGTAAACTCATTATTTGCACATTTTTTAAGTGTGTACATTTTTTTAAGTGGAGTCGGAATCGTTTTGAAAAATTGAAATGTCAGTAGTCTGTAAAAAAATCGAATCGAATATAATAATTTCTATAATATCAAAAATATTGTTAGTAATAATGAACATATCTAGAATATTTTAGTAATAGAGTAATAAAAAGTCTGTATTCGCGAATATAAAGAATACGATAAATATTATATTAAAATCGAAAATATTAAAAAAACTACTATTTTATTTTATATTTGCGAACATTAAAATATTGAGTTTTTAAATCTAAAATGTATTATTGAATATAAAAATTAGGAAAAACAATAATATTAAAACACTGACATGCGATTACTATAGCAATTACTGAAAATATATATTTTACATTTAATAACTTTCAGAATTTGGTAATAATAAAACACGATTTTGTATATTCTTAAAATTAGTATTTTTACTGGGATCATAATATGTAACATTGGCTTTAGATTTATTCATTGTTTGAAGTTGGTAAGGTAACGTGTTTTTTATTGCAGTTGACCAATAATTATATTTTTAGTAATAGTTTTTCGTCTCTTCTTGCATATCCAATTCACAAGCGCGAAATAGTTTTAACTTAGTCTTAACTGAAAATCATCAGCAAATAAGCTGCAATCACTGATAATAACTATATTCGGAAGATCATTTATATACAGTGAGAAAGAATACTCAAAATATTTGCGAATACTCAAAATATGTATGAATAAGTACTATAATTCAAGAATATAAAACAACCATAAAAAAAAACGATATTATTTCTTGTACATACCGAGAATATGAAATATTATTTATCAATATTTTCAATATAAAATATAATTATAATTTAAAAATTTATATTATTATTTATGTCAATAATACTAAAAATATATTTGAGAGTTTTGAAAATATAGAAAATATATTCTCTAATATTAGAAATTCATTTTATTTTACGAAATAAACAAAATATTTAAAATAATATTAATAATATATAATACGTTGTACATGATTATTCTAAGTGATTTGCCCTCGCTATTCATACACCGGTTAAATTATGGTCTTGCATATATGTGATTATTCTTACAGACTTCCATTAAAGGAGTCGGAGTCGGATTTGTTTAATTATATATTGACTCGCTGTAGTGGAATCAAAAGACGTGGAAAGATATAAGAAAACGTACTTCTGTTCTAGTACTTAGCTGTTGGCATGTGCTATACGAAGGTCTCCTGTAAGCCTGGTTTAAATTCTTGGTCACTCAGAAAATACGTTAGTGGACCAGAACCGGCCATCAATGTATAAACATCACTTAGGAACATAATAAAAAGTAGTCAGCTAACACGCTGGGTCTCCAAAAACGGGTGTGAGACATCGCATTGGTACTTCACATAAATAGTAAAGATATGGTTTTGTCTGTGGTATCTTAACGGGTCAATGTCGACTAATCAAACACCTACAAGCTACTCGGATAGCTCAACCTGCAGGTGCCGAGAAATCTTATTTTCGATTCATTTCGAAGCCGGTTACTCACACTTAGAGGTAAGTGCTCCACTCCAACAAGATTCCACTTGACTCTCTAGTCGCTATGCCTTCCAAGTAGTAACATTGCGGAGTTCATCAAGAGATCTGGTAGGTTCCCGGAGGTCAACCGACTCTAAAATACGGGTTATAGCATAGCCCAAAAGGCCTACTTAGTGGCCTAAATCTTCAAGACGGCCAGGGGGGCCATCATTTAAATTATTTATCATCAGGCAATCAAAAATAAAATATCTATAAAATATATTCAATTAATTCATTTCACTAAATCAATAAAATCAATGGAGTATGCGGCTGCACGAATCAGTCACATCATCGCTTTACATTTATAGAGTTTTAAAAAAATAAATAAACATATTTAGTATACGGTAATAATAAATATGTTTTAATATTTTTTATTGTATTGTATACAATTAATAATTATTATATATTTTTTAAATGCAAATAATTATTATTTAATACTGAATAATTATTACTTCGTATATATTCGAAACACAAATGTACCTGTTGCGCTACTAATTTTTCTTCCGTCATTCGAAAATATCATCTCAGATGCGTGAGAACACAATTTCACAGGTCAATTCTTAAAAAGTTGAAAAAAAAGTTTTTTTTTAATAACTAAGAAAAGTATTCAATAATATTTATACCAAAATTGGTTGAAATGGTTGAATTTTAAAAACTTTTTTTTTTGTATTTACTATATAATAATTATATAATTATTATTTGAAATAATAATAAAAAACATTTGTGCAGAGATGCTTTGTATTTAAATAATAAAAATAAACATTAAAAATAATTTAGTCATTTGTTTAATTTTTAGTTTGCTATTTAAATTTAATTTTACGAAAAAAAATATTTAAAAAAAGTTATAATATGTTTTTTTTTATTATGTTCAGAGCATCAAACAAATT
>JAAAKO020033188.1:0-13050 GCA_010015015.2 Bolitophila cinerea | reverse complement strand
TCTGACACCAAAAAATATTCCTCAAAAATACCTAAACAAACAGTGGTCGGCATCATTTTTGAACGGTTGATATTTCGACAAAAAAAACTGGAATGTCAAAATTTGGATTCACTATAATTAATAGTCTGGGTATTTCTAGGTAATTTGATTATTTTGTAAATTATGTTAACAATTTTATCAGATCAAGAGTTTTGTATTGTTGAGATTTCAACCCTTTTAAAAGATCTATGTATATTTCGTTTAGGTTCACTGTGTATTTGAGATATATCATCAAATGAATACCTATTTTGCGAAAATAAAATGCATTTCAATACGTTTTTTTCCTGTTCAATAGATAAACATATGTTCATAACATTCAAACTTCGCGCATCAAGCATAATATATACAATTATCATCTCAACATCTTTCACATATCACTCGACACGCGCGCATCAGCCTCACACAAACACACACACATACATAGACACACACAAACGCATACATACACACACACACTCGCACACAAACATCACTCACGCTCGTCCGCCTGCCGCCCGCCCGCCACCCACCGCCCGCCGTCGTCCGTGTGCACATCACAAACTTTCCGGAAAATCCGAAAACTGTTTGAGAACCGCTTTCCTGCCGCTGATGTTGTCGCTGCCGCGTAGCGTCGCGCATGCGCATCGCACACTCACAATGGCCTCTCGCAATCGGTGAAAACTCTATACGGATACTACTCTACACACACACACACACACACGCATACAAATATATCTACACACACACACATATACACGCACACACCAGCGCAGCAGAGTAGAATTCATTTCCCAGCGCACAAAACGGTTCAAAGCGGCGGCGGCTCTATGCGGGAAATACGTTGGGTCGCGTTTTTTCGTTGAAAAAAATCCTACATATATATATATATATTCGTATCGGAAAAACAGGACCACAAAGAGGCCACACACAGTTTTCTTCGCTGTTGATATCCCCGCGTGCGCGTTCCTTGAGAGATATCGCGAAATTTTCGCGCTGTGCGTTTCTGGTGGTCAAAACGAAAATTGTGTCTTGTGCGTTGTGCGTGTGTGTGTGTGTCTGTACGAGCGCTTTACCGTGTGTACGTGCGTGCGTGTGTGTGTGTGTGCGTATGCGTGAGTTTGTGAAAAAGATGCGGCCGTCTGGTGCACATTTTCCGAAAGTCGTGTGAAAAACCTGTGAATATTCGGCCATAAATGGCGAACTAAGCGCGTGCATATACATACATACTCCACACCACGAATATCTGTGTATAAATTATATTATTCCGCCAGTGTGTGGGTGTGTGTGAGAGTGTGTCTGTCTAAGAAGAACGCGCGCCCGCGTGTGTGTGTGTGTGTGTGAGTGTTTTCCATGCATGTATGCGTGATGGTGGAAAACTCCAAGTGTACAAGCGTATAAAGTGAGTGCGCGGTGTGTGTGTGTGCCTCGAGAAAAGGTGCTGCTTGGCGCCATCGGAAAAACCCCGTGATCCTGTAATACACACATAATCTCCATACAATGATGGATGGATCGGATTTTCCACGTTGGAAAACACCAGAGTGCTCCTGTGTCGATGTGAAGTGCAAACAATATTGTGCCTGAGCGCATTGAAAGCGCGCACGCAAAAAAAAAGTGTCCTGCGAGAGCGAAAAGTGCGCGATTTACAAGGAAAATTCCTGAACACTTCTTCTCTGCGGTGTTCTGTCAAGATTTTATCGGATTTCCTCTAGGAATACGGGCTAGAAGCTAGAAAAGAAAAACGCAGTGTAAACAGAATTTGTTTTTTTTTGTATTTTTATTTTCCGTGTCTTGAGAAACGTCTAATTTCGTTTGTCTATACAAACGACACATAGCATGAAATACATGTCAGGGTCAGACTAACACACACACACACACACACACACACACACACACACACACACACACACACACACACACGCACACACACACACACACACACACACACACACCGTTCCTAATGAAAGAAACTCTGCGAAAAGAAGCTTAAAGCTGTCTGTGTGCTTTTCAATTAAGTTTCAATACCCAAACCATCCCATTTCTTTGCGTTCATGGCAGTGGGAAAAATTGCTATAATTTTGGCGTATTTTTCGTTTAATAAAATGTAATGAATATTTTAATATATAATCATTTTTTAAATCAGTGATTTTCAGATTTTAGCGTAGGAAAATAACAATCAAAAAATAGTTAAAAAAATTAATAAAAAAAAAATACTTCAGTTTAAAAAAAAAATATATATTTTTTTTAATTCTTTAGTTTAAAAAAAAATAAATTAATATTACTACTATTTTTTGTGCTTTTGTAACTCTTCGCATATAAGTTTAATTTGTATTTAATTCAAAGGTAATTTGCAGGTTTAAAAAATAATTTATTACTGAAGTTTTAAAAATGCAAAAAAAAAAACAAAAAAATATAGTTGGAAGCAAAATTTAAAAACCCAAACATAGAACTAAATAAATTTATAGAAAAATATTTTTTCGGAATTTTAAATGATCATGTTTCCAAGTGCTTTTAAGGAAAATGCCACACCGTGCGTTGCCGTCGGTCGGATCGAGCAACAATGTATTTCTTAGCGGGGGGTATTATATGCCAGAGCTATCCTTTATAAATAACGTGTATATCTATATTTTATTTGCACATGTGTGTGTGTGTGCATAGGAAGACGTAGATTGTAGATGGATACTATAGATTACATACGCTTGGCAAAACAGTCACGTCATTTATCGTTATTTCATAAATTATATTTTGATCGTGCATTAGTTTTCCAAGGATATTCTGAAGCATCGCGCTTTTCATACATTGCGTTGTTTTAAGCTCAAGAGATTTTTTGGTTACCTGTTATAGTATGTAGAAAATACTATGTATAGTAAATATGGTATTTTATAAATTTAGTATTTTCTACATACTATAATATGTAAGATATATAATCGAATTTTGAGTGCAGCGTTGAATTTATGCAAAATTATTATGTGCATTATAATAAAAAAAATATTGAATTTAAAAATTGATGTCATCTAAATCCATTAATTTCAGTATGAAATAATTTAAAAAAATGCAATTTGGTTGGATCCATACAGAATGAGTTCAAGTCTTTGATATAATTTATTTTATCAGTATTTAATTGACAGACATCCGCAGTTTTGTAAGAATCTCAATGTCCTTGGAGACAGCCACAATTTAATTATGCAATTCGACTACGGGGACGAATAAATTCCCTCACCGCACTCGCAATAATGGTCTTGTGTGTAATTCTATCACTCACACACACGCGTACAGAATTCAATACACATACCCATACATGGCATGCAACCACCCACCGCCTCATTCACCACCACCTCATTCACCACCCCCTCACATTTAAATTCTCTCCACCCAACTCGCCTTGGCTCGTACCTCCTCTACGTCCCACACACTGAATGCGATATCGAGTTAGGGGTACACGCAAAGTTGAGCAAAACATTGAGACACACGATTTCATAAAATATTTACTCTTACCCTTCCTCCTCCCCTCTCCTTCTCTTTCCTGCAACGAAACAACATGCTCCAGGCTCATTGCTCACGTATAGAGTACAAGGTTTTATGTAGGACTGTGTTTCATGAGTGGACTGCTCCTGGTTGATATACCAGACACAATCTTCGTATATACACTTAAAAGCTTTTCATGATGGAAGGTAAAAGCTTGCTTGGTATTTTCCGTAGTCCAGGCGCTGCGTCCGACGATCGCTCGCCGTGTTGCAGGTGCAAAATTGCAGTCTTAGAAGATAATAATATATTATTTACCTTACGGCAGAATGTTTGAGCCAATTCTGGCAAAACCACAGGATAACGAAACTATATCGACCGTTGAATAGTGCAAATTCGGAATTTAAACTATTTTCAAATGTTGCACTGCTTTAATGGAATAAGGCAATCCCCTAATGCCTGATTACATCACTCCAAAGCTTCAAAATCAGAATAATAAAATACCTACCCCAGGGGAAGAGTGATATTAGGATGGTGTCTATTTTTTAGTTAAATGAATGAATTTTCACAGCAAAATCATTTTTTTATGGGTAAATCCAATTATACTAGGCGTTAAAATGGCTCCTACTGTGAGACGGTGACCACAATTGATTCAATCTTTTAAAAGGATGGATTTGGTTGAGTTGAATTCATTGAGCTAAATCCAATCTGTCGCAATTTGTTTTTAGTTGAATTTAATAAATTGGATCAGTTATTTTGCAATTGATCCAATTCTTTTGCATTTTCATCTAATATTTTGTTAGTTGAATTTGATGAACAAAATCAATTCTTTCGCAATTGTTCCAATATTTTATTAATTGAATTCATTAAACTGAATCAATTCTGTCGTATTTGATCCAATATTTTTTTTACTTGAATTCGTTTGACTAAAAATCAATTCTTAAGAAATTGATCCAATATTGTATTAATTGAATTTCTTACGAAATCAATTCTTCAACTGATCCAATATTTATTAGTTTTTTAATACACTGAATGCTTTACTTCCCAATTGATCCAATACTTTTGTCAGTTGAATTAATATTTATATTCTGTGGTAAATTACGTCAAAAGTAGTTTTAGTTAACTTGAAAATCTCTAGCGAATCATAAGAGTATATATAATGAATTCAGCCATTGGTTCAACCGATGGCATTTCAATTTTTTAGTATTTGATCGCACCGTACTGACCAATCAGCTCTATTCAGTGTTGTTTCAATCATTTCAAGAATCAACTTAAGCTACTATTACACAGACTGTCAAACGTAGCAGTTACTCCTGTTTTTATGCCAGCTAGCGAAAGTTGCCATGTACAGTTGGCAACAATTCGCGACAGTTGTCAACAGTTGGCGACAGTTGTCTCAACTGACGCTTCCAAAAAGAAGCAGTTCGTGTAATAACATTGATCAGCTGAGCAACTGTGTTTTTGTTAAATTTTCACAGTTGTCAACTGAAACTTTGGCAGCTGCTATTGACAAAGTCACAGTTTAGCGCTCTCCTATTTTGGCTGCTCCACAAGTATCACCAAATGGCTTCAAATTACTATATTTTTTATATTTTGACCATAAAGCTATATGTGAATAATAAGAAATGCCCACTTCAACTTTTTTTGTTTGGTCAGAAGGTTATTTTACATGATGTCGCAAACGTAATGGCAAAAAATATTACAAATTATACGATTTTTTGATTTGGACTCGGTAGGATTCGGATGACACTTCTTTCAAAGAGTTTTGAAGGGAAACGCTTCTTAGAAAATATAATTTCCATTGTAAATATTACCATCAAGCTTTTTCAACAACTTCATTATAAAAGACTTGAGGAGGAGGAGGAGAACCATTTCTAACATTATATGACTACCTCCCTGAATTTTCCCATTAGCTTTTTGGTCATAAAGCTGGTGGGATTGGTGTAAAATTTCGTTTTAGGGTCTTGAGGAGCAACCTTTAAAAGGTGGCTTTTCTAAAGAAACATTCAAAAATGTGTTTGTTATAGCTGGCAATATATTTTTAGGAAGGGTTTCTAAAACAAACCCTTAAGACTAATTTTCATCCCAATCATACCAGCCATATGTCCACCAAAATCCTGATGGGCCTATTTATGGAAAAAAAATGCAGTTTGGCCAATCCCAAGTGAAACAAAAAGCGGTCCATTGACAGGTGGCAATTCGCATCTAAACCAATTACTTGATTACACGAACTGATACTTAACTGCTACTTTCTACTTTCGAAAGTTGAGTCACAGTTGAAATCACGTATAGTTGACTGTTTGAGTGATTACATGAACTGTCGTTAACTCAGGTCAACTGTCGATGGTAGCGACAGTTGTCCAGCTGAGACAATCTGTCGAAAGTAGCACTCCACGTGATCGTAGAATTAGACAACTGTTGGATAAACATGCAAAATTTCCGGAGTTGATTTATGTAAAATAGGTTCAATTGAACTCAATGTTTTAAATTACTTAAAACAATGTTAAGAAAAATTGAATTCAGTTGCTAAGTAGTTGTTTGAACTGTGAAATAATTGGAAATTAGTGTTTTGAATGCCAACTCGTAAAATAATTGATTCAATTGTGGGGTTTTAAATAATCTCTCTTTCAAATCCGTCTTTTGTAATAAAATCTATTTGTTGAGGTATTCATATATCGTCCAATTTGTCCATATCATTCTCCGAATAGATACAATTGCCTGATTAAGACCTTATTCAGTCAAAAATGACCAATTAGCTGATCAAGTGATTGAAGTTAATCAAAGATTTTTTAATCAGCGAAATAACGATTAACAAATCTGACCGGAACTCAAGAAAAACAATTTATGATCACGGATTAAATTTAATAAGTACTGAAGAAATTGGCCCTAAGGCGTAAAAAAATGTAAATCACAACAGACTTTACAAATGCAGCTATTTCTCTTATCGGTAGCCATTTAATCGTAATCAAACAACCTCTTCTCTATAACTGACTCAACCTAGTTATTGATGGTCAAATATCATTCCAGACAAAAATTAAGAATCTAGGTACAACATTTAATAATACATTTAACTGAAGTGATCATATCAACGGTCAGTCTGCGGTAGGTGGCCTTCGATGTCTCTGGAGTGTAATTTATTGTCTAAAGACATCATAACAATGATTTAAGACCAATAAGTATTCTTTCTTCTCTTTTCAAAGCCGTATTACTATAGCCTGTGGAAAACTGAGAAGGTTAATATTGAATTAATGAGTAATGTAGGATTTAATAATAGGAAGCAATATTTTTATAAATTTTATGGAAAGTCCGGGCAGTCCATTAGCATTAGATTTTATATTAACAATAGACTTTGATGATGATGGGCGGGGAACCCTCCCAAGAGAGAGGTCCAGCACGTAGGCCACTGAGTGGGCCCATTGTGCTTAAAACCGTAAAGTAGAGTGAGTCGACCTTCGAGAACCTACCCGACCTTTGGCAAAGTCAGCAATCTTACTCATAGAGAGAATGTGGAGCGAGCCAATGAAACACTCGACATCTGAGGATGTATACTAAAGGACACTCAGGAGGAAATGAATTGAGGATTAATTTTCCCCGAAACGGCAAGTTGGACTATCAGAACAGTGCAACCGATGCAGGTGTTTTCTTAAGTCTGCAGTGGATACCGTAGACTAAACTAAGCTCCTAGCGCTTATGGTGGAGCTCTGATTTTGTTACTTTTGCACTTTCTGGAGACCCGGTCCATGAGCTGACTGCTGCTTAACATATCTTTTACCCACGATTTCCTGAGTGATGTTGATTCAGTGATCGCCGGTTCTGGTACAGTGAAGTGTTCTTAGAGATAGCTCTTGTAGCGCCTGCCGACAGCTTAACACCAGTCCAGATGTGAATCTAGAGGCACTCAGCGATTTAAGGGCGGCTTGACTGTCAGAGCAAATGGAAATGGGCACATCTTCTTCGCCCCCGCGCAGGATCAACTGCGTGTCCAATCTTTTCTTGGAGGGATAGCGACTTCGAACCTCCTACCAAAACGAAAACTCAAAATGACGTAGTCTAACTACATCGCAAATTATGGCCTATTAATGATGGTCTCGCTGCAGATAGAGGCGTGACCCTTAAGAGGTTTTCCAAAATCCGCTGAGAAAAATCTTTTTGACACCGACCTAGCATCCGCCTCGATGAAGAGGTGGTGAGGTGGCAGGCCCAAAGGGACTTCTAAAGCAGATAACTATGACTATGACAGACTTTAATACTTCAACAGGAAAATCAATTCTAAAGGCAAAACCAGTGTGAATTGTAGAATTAGATACAATATTAGCAGAATTTAGAGGCGTAGTTGGTCCAAAGAAGTGTTTCTTGAGCTTATCAGAAGAAAAGTGACAAATGGGCTGCGATTTGTCAGGAAGGGAGTACTTTAAATAAGATATTCCGTACGTTAGCCACTTGTGCTTCGGCCAATCTTATAATATTTATTGGTATCGAGAAAAGCGAATATTTTTTGGTTAAATATAGGCGCAGGTGCCAAAAGCAGGTACTCGCAGTGCTCAATATTCCTTGATGCACCGTCTCGTAAAGAGAAGTATAAGACGCGACAAGAGATGACAGGTCAGCGAGCTAGCAACAGCAGCAGAGGCCGCAGCTAGACTGGAGTGACGTGGCGAGACATGGGGAGCTCTATCGGATAACAAAAGAGCTCACAAACCACAAACATAACACCAGACATCACGTTAAAAATGCCATCGGTAACCCACTGTCTATGGATGCTGAACTCCTCAATAGATGAAGAGAGCATTTTGAGAAAGTGCTCAACAGCGAGCTGGCGCATAACACTCATGCGCTGGCTCCTCCATTGAGCTGTTCATCCTTGACTATATCCATAAGGCCCCGTAGTCGAACTGAAGTAACTGCTGCAATAGTTAGCCTAGCCTCCGGCATAGCTGCCGGAGCAGACGCTATCCCGATAGAACTCGTCAAAGCGGCGATCCGTCAATTTCAACGGGGATCCTGCTCCCCGCATGCTGGTTCAAGCAAAGGAGGACGACTCGATTCCAGATTCATGGAAATATGGAATCATCGTTAAACTGGGCGCAAGTAAGGTGACTTGGGCAGTTGCGATAACTGGAGAGGTATTTGTCTGCTGAACGTGGTCTACAAGATCCTGGACAAAGATTATTCTTTCGAGGGAACACGGTACAGTTCCATATCGAAAGAACCCTGCGACGCTAACAAGCAGGGTTCCGTACAGAGTATTCATTCTAAGATCACATAAATACCTTAAGGATCGTTATGGAACAATCATCCGAGTACAGGTCCCCGGTGTATGCAATGTTCGTCGATTTCGAAGAAGCTTTTGATTGCGTCGACAAAACAGCCATTTGGCAGGCAGTGCGCATCGCTGGGATGTACCCTCGAAGATAATCAGCATAATGAAAGATATGTATACGCAGGATCTTCTTGTCGCGTCGTACATAACGGCCAACTCTCGAAGAGCTTGGTCGTGAATAGTGGAGTGCGGCAAGGATATCTTCTCTCACCACTGCTATTTATCGAAGTACTAGATGACGTCCTTGTAGATTCGCTAAGTACTAGTGGTCGCTGAATTCAGTGGGACTTGTACGACACCTACAAGACTTTGAATACGCTGACGATGCTTGCTTTCTAGCCCATCGTTACGAAGATGCTGACACAATGCTGCAGAACCTTCAAACTTCTGAAAGCTCAACACAAGCGAACGAGGGCAGCCCATCCAACTCAACGGTACTCCCGTTGAGATTGTCGATAAATTCTGCTATCTTGGGAGCTTGTTGACTGTTGATGGTGGCACAGATATTGATATTTGTGCCCGAGTCAAAAAAGCTCGAGCCGCTTTTGCTAGATACTTAACGTTATCTGGCGCTCAACTCAGATATCAAAACGTACGAAGCTTCGATTGTTCAATTCCAATGTGAAATCGGATCTTTTCTACGGATCCTATCCTGACCGGAAAACTTCCAACTTTTTTGCAACTACTGCTTGAGACGGATCTTGGGCATTAGATGGCCGCAGGTGGTCTCCAACTCAGTTCTATGGAAACGTACCCATCAAGTACTCGTCTAAACGCAAGTTAGACGTAGAAAGTCTGGAAGTGGGTCGGTCAAACCTTGCGGCGTGGTTTGAACAACATTGCAGCTCAAGTTCTGTAATGGAACCCGCAAGGCAGTCGTAGTAGAGGTCGACCGAAGGAAATTTGGAGGAGAACAGTTTCTAGAGAGTTGGCACGAACTGGAACTAGTTGGACGGCAATGAAAGCCCCGGCCGCCAACAGGAATCAGTTCCGTACCTTTGTGTGTCCCCTATGTCTCTCTCAGGGTTAAAAGGAGATTATTTATATATATACTTTTAATGGTCTGAGAAAGCATCCTCAAGAAGTGGTCATTTGCTGACAGTTTTTATCAAAGAATTGACCTAAAAAAGCGACACCTAGTGGCTTACTAGTATACTAAATACTATTGTAAAACGGGCACACTGTTGTCTGTTGACATGGAGACTTCGTTGGTGCTGAAAATTCCACGTATCGTACACCACTCAACATAAATGTTCATTAATACAGATTAACATTTTCCGAGTATCATATTGCATTCAATAAATTACTCTGGCGTTCCTCGAACCATCTGTAATATTATACTCAACCACAACCCATGTATATATATATAACTATACCTCTACTAATAAAATATAATCTATATTTATTATATCATCACCATTCATTACCGCTAAGTTTACTTGACACAATTATATTTAAACGTAACCGTTTTTCTTGTTTTTCTTTTTTCTACAGGGCGACAGCGGTGGACCGTTAGTGCTGCAGCGACAGGATGGCCGATGGGAGTTGGCCGGAACTGTGTCACATGGCATTAAGTGTGCCGCACCGTATCTGCCTGGCGTCTATATGCGGACAACGTTCTTCAAACCATGGCTCGAGAGTGTGACCGGTGTTCATTAGTGCCTGGCCATCAGCACCACCCGTGCCCGCCCCCCATCATTCCATCATCATCACCACCTTATATCTACTCGTATATCTGTCCACTTCCGTGCATGGACAAAAGTCGATTTGCTGTATCCAGATGAACTTTTTTCGAGAGAGTGTGTCTCTTACAATTTTATTCTCTCTCTGTCGTTTCTCACGGTGGAGTGACCAACTAACGGACGGTGGATCGGGTGGCGTGGCATAAAGAGTGAAATGACATCCGAATCGGTATATGTGTAATTGCAAGGAACAATGGCACAACATTTATACAGACATTTAGCTATAGAATTTTTGTATAGAGAGAGCGTGTCTGTTTTGGTCATTTCACTAATATATACATATATATATATATATATAAATAATATATATACATATATATATGTTTATATACGATAGGTATGTACATTGTACATAATTATAGAACATAGGATTAAACGAAGGAAAACACTCAAATTTCCTATGTCGGGAAACGGTGTAGGAAAATTGGCACAAAATACACATATATATATATATATATATAAAAATGGGGAAAACCAAACGGTGTGAGCTGTGATCGCAAACGCGTGCTCGATTGTTTCGTATATATATATTATTATATACAAAAAATAACACACACACACAGACATTATATTATAGGTATTTATTTATTGATGTACATTATCATGCTAACATGGGTTTACGTTATTCGATCAGCATATAAACATGCTAATTAATTATGTGTGTATGTTTGTGTGGTGCGTCCATTTTATTGTTTTGGACTGGCCGCAATGAACAAATGAGGATTATAGAGTAGGAGAGGCAGCAGCCGCTTTAGAGCTTTATACTGAGTGAATGAAATGAATGATTACGTGTTTCAAGAAACGATCGAAAACTAAACTCAAATACATTATAGATTTGTTTTGTATAAAATACGTCACTCTAGTTATTAGTTATGTACGAGTATATCATGTAAAATTTGTAGATTTAAGGTTAATTTATTTGTTGTTTATTAAAGACTTTATTTGAAATATATGCATTTAGTGTTGTTTTCTATGATGACAGTGGTTAAAATTGGTTATGTCTGGGATGCTTCCAGGTGTCCATCTTATCGTAGTAGTTTTTTTAAACGAAACAGGCGACAATCGAAGGCAGCAACTATGCAACCCGCTGATCATATGTTGCGCCAAGTAGTATGCAATTCGCAGAGCATAAAGTGAAATACAATATCTAAACGTCTGGTTGATGGTGGCTCGTATCAATACGAGTTACAGTTTAGGGGCAGTAACGTAAAAAATCCAATATTGAATGAAATTAGTCCCTGAGGCACTGGCACAGGGGAGTAGACATGGAGACATAGATTTTAGCTGCCCTATTGGCAAAATAAACAGGTTTTGCTGTAGATCAGGTGGGTTGGTTTAATAAGGCAGTTGAACTTTTTGAGGTTTTCTGGATTATGGACCTTAAAAACCTGATATTTTTTTCAGATTATTTGGTGAAATAAAGGCAAACGTGCGCCTATGTTTTCAGAAACAAAAAAAGATTCCGAATTTTGTAATTTAGAATTTTGAAAACGCAGAAATTTGTCAAACTGAATTTTAAAAAACAAAATTTTAAAACCGAAATTGTTCAAAATCAGAATTCAAATACCTTAACAAAATTACTTAAATACTATCGTGACAAAATGTCCCCCCCAGCAGAACATTTTCTGCACTGAAGACGAATCCGGATTCAGATCGCGTCGGAAAACTCCCCCACCTTTGAGGGAGGAAGGGTAATATTTTATATGAAACTTATTGGTTGGTAAGAATTTTTTTTAAACAGATTTCAAATTATTGAATTAAATAACAATAACCAATAACAATAAAAAAAACAAGAATCTATACTCTGATGCGCTTCACACAGTTTAGATAAAGTTTAGATATAGTATAACTAAAAAAAAAGTTTTTGAAAAAAAAACAATAGATTAAAAAAACATGCAGTCATTTTTTTATTTAGTTCAGTCATTTAAAAGCTGAATCCAGAAAATGACTAAATCTAAGAAAATAAGTGTCAAAAAATTCTTAAAAAATAATTTAATCATAAAATACCGCGTTACTCAAAACCACGACGAGGACCTAACGTATTGTATAGGTTCCATTTTTTTAGGTAATGTAAAAAAATGTAAATTAGGTAAAAAAATATTTTAAATTAAAAGAAAAAAAGAAGAAAAATAAAGAGAAATAAATTAAAAAAAATTTATTCGGACACCAAAATCCCGGAATAAAAAACATGGAAAGTACACAATCCCAGAAAATCAAAATCCCGGAAATGACAAAATCCCAGAAATTTTAATATCTAGGAAATGACAAAATCCAAGAAATAACAATATCCAGGAGATGACAAAATCCAGGAAAATAAGTGTCGTATAAATAGGTAAAAAAATTATTAAATTAAAAATACCGCTTTTGGCGTTACAAAGAACCACGACGACGACCTAACGGGTTCTAGGTTACATTTTTTAGGTTATAAAAGGTTGTTAAAAAAGTCCTGCGGTATTTTCGCTAGGTGTCGTTGCAATCGCGTAGTTCTAGTTGTATTCATCGCATCGGGTC
>JAAAKO020033187.1:0-28891 GCA_010015015.2 Bolitophila cinerea | reverse complement strand
GGTTGGAAAGACCCCTTTATGAGAGGGGAGGGGAAGAAAAATTCCCCAGGCACTAAATCCTAAACTGCACTTCAGCCCAAAGTTTTATGTTATATATCGCTACATACTTTAAAAGGCTGTAACCCGGGTGCTCACATAAGTTGATCGTAAATACATATTTACCCTAAAAAAATATATCACTCATAAAAAAAGAAACAAAATAATTAATTCAGACATGAGCAATTTTTTCACTTTACCCAAAGTTTGATTTTAAAAGTTTATGGCTCGGGGCCGGGGAATTCGTGCGGGAAAAGGAAATATCGATATCGAATATGAGTGACATTTTACATATACACTGTTACATTTTTTCTATTCATATTCTCATTTCCCACTTCTTGACACAAACCGTGAAGAACGAAACGAACATCAAAACAGAGAAAAGAAAAAGAACATATCAGAATCCGAAACAACAAAACGCAAACTTTGTGACCACCTGGATTTAATATAAATTTGTACATCTCTGTGATTTATGTACTACTCTCTGACTGGTTTTAATTTCTTAATACTTATCGTATTAAATCGGGCATCGAGCAAAAATAAATAAATAATGTAGAAGCTATCAGTAAATGTGTCTTATACTAATGTGGAGTGATGTGAACAACATTTGTGTTTATTCGCGAAAAGTGACGGCGGAAAATTGCAAATCGAAACACAAAGCATCAAAAATACATGGTCCAAGGCCAGTGTTAATAAACCCGCGGTTCGCGGTATTTTCCAAAGCACTATATATAGCTGTACATTCTGCTAAAGTTCATATAGCATATCCAATTGAAATTGATGCGCGATTGTGATTAGAATATTCACTGCCTACATATTAATAAAGTGTTACAGTACAAAACACATTCACACAGTCATACACAGTCACCACTCACCACAGTTGCATGCCTCTATGTGCTCTGTGTGTATAATCGTTAATCACAGAATCACGAAAATGTATTACAGAGAGGCTCAACGATAGCTCGCACCTAAGACCTAACCTTAAATAGCATATTAGTTGCTACTTAGACAAGATTGGAGGCGGTGGTGGTCTCCGCGAACGTAGTTTAAAATATTATTAAATAATATATATGCTAGCTTGTCTAGTGTGTGTGTGTTTGTGCCGCCGGTCAGTTCAGTGATTCTGAATCGTAAATATTAGTGCGAGATTATTTTTGTGTTCACCGTGATGTCGTTCGTACGACAGTTCATGGGGCTAAGTACCTGGGTGCGTGTGCTTGTCGTGTTTGTATTACTTTGGGGACTGCTTGTATTTGTATTCGCATCGAAACTAAATGCTCCCAATCCGTCGGACTCGGATTACACAATGAAACGTCTCAACCAGGCCATTTCATACTTGGACCAGTCGAAAAAGAAGAATTCCGAACTAAAGATACTTATCGACGAGTTTCTCAAGTAAGTGTACCTATATTTTTAAAATATATTTATATATATATATATATATATATATATTTCTCTGGGCATTTGTGCGTGTTTGTATATGCATTAGTGTTCTGGAATCTGTCGCCCCGCTCAAGCTGAAGAAAGAGAGGCGTTTTATAGTATATACATGCGCAGTTTGCGTTGTTGTGCTTCGTTGATTTAATACACATTTTTTTATTCTGTGTATCTGATCTGTTGAACATATACTATGTAATATGTATACATTTTAAAGAATTAACCAGAATTCGGCTAATGTATGTGTATACGTGTCGCGTATATCGTGTCACGCTTTTCAACGATTCACGATTATCAATGTTGTTGTTTGTTATTTAATTCATTCTATCCGGTTGTCTGTAAATTGAGCATATTTGTATTCTAATAAAATGTTATTCGTTTTTGAAACTACATTTTATTTTCAATCGATATGAATGTTGATGGCTTGCATGCAATCGATATAAAACCATTTTAGCACATAACAACCATTGCATATGCTGCGCAAGTGCAGCAGGATTATACAAAATAAATATGCTGTACCTACGTGGTAATTGTTGTCAAGTGACTACAATATTTTGGGGTCAAATGTATGTCACACGCATAATTAAAATTATAAACTTTCTTTTTTTCGCATTAATTTTTTAAGTAATTTATATAAAGTATTGTATGTAGTTAAAAAATCTGTTCAATACAAACCAAAATCATCAGAAAAAGACTTGTCATTGCAATCACTAAATGTAAACAAAAGCTGTTATCAGACACGTTGAAAAAAAGCTACCTGTTGAATGACGGTGCGCCGCTTCACAACACACACACACACACCTATAAATAAATTATATCGCCAATTCAAAGTACCGCACGAACAGCAAGTACACACATACTGTATGTTTATTTATATATATATATATATATATATATATATACATAATGGACATATTTAGATAACGGCGGTGTATGCTTAAACACACACTTGCTTGGTTATACACACACATATATTACATATTAAATTGTTAACCATGTGTGAATTGTGACGATACATTTTCTCATTAAATTTATATATTTTCATGTAGTGAAAAATCGTACCGGCCCGAGCACAAGCGGAAACTCATCGAGGACATCGAGAGTAAGCTACAAATTCCGTCACAGCGCAAGTACGATGACGAACCGTCGCTGGAGTACGAGCGTCTTCGTCGCCGGACGCGTACAAACACACAGGAAATGTGGAACTATGTGCATAGCGAAATGAAAAAGTTGCGCAAGATGGTCGGACCGTCCGAAACTAAACTCACAAAGCAAATGGACCGCATGCTTGACGTTGCCGGTGAGCACAAGCGTGCCCTAGTCAATGACATCAATCAAATGCAGGAGGTCGATGGCTACGAGAGCTGGCGCCACAAGGAAGCAGCCGCTTTAAGCGATCTGGTGCAACGACGACTCACGTATCTGCAGAATCCGCAGGACTGCAGTACCGCTCAGAAGCTCGTCTGTCGATTGAACAAGGTACGTTTTTTTATGTAACATGGATTACAATAATATATATTTTTATAAATTTAGTTAATATACCTTCGTTGTCCAGAAAAAATTGAATACTCAATTAAAAAAATTACAATGATAATCGATGGTCTAGATCTAGAGATCGTTTTAAATCGAATCATAAAATACATTTATTTAATTCTGGATGGTATTTGAAGCAATGAAACCGAAATACAAAAGTTATTGCTTGTACAATGTCGACATGGTTTTAGGTCTCGAGAATGGATAAAAAGAATGGTATCAAAATTCTGCGTTATATTCATAGCGTTTTGTGAACATGGTGATTTAAAAAATCTTGAAATAAGACAGTACATCAGTAGCATCACTTATTTTCGCTCTAAATTTATCTACAGCTTGGGTCTCCCACATGCTTTAAGCACCGGCTTATCCTCGTAAACGGCTGCCCAGCGTCCAAACTGGCTTTCCATTTCCTTTTGCATATTCATGGTCCACAGGTCCATTTCTAGTGAGCTGTATCCATCTTTTGCTTGAACCACCAGTCTGTTTTCGCAATTATCGGAGCGTTTCTCCCGGTCACAGTGTCGGCATGTCGTACGTGCAATTGCATTGGCCGCCTTCAGCATACCGTTCTTGGCCATCAACTTTTTCCAAGTTATCCAGTATTCTGTCGATGTTTTCTCATTGCACACATCGTCCTTCGGATAGGTCAGGTGATGCATAGCCGTTTTTCGACGGCGCACTGGTTTCGGTTCAACAGTGAATTTAGACATTATTCCTTGTAACGGAATAACACAATTATGAATACTACAAAATATACAAGATTATTTAATTGCTGTAAATATTATTGTTGTCTTTGCAGGGCTGCGGTTACGGCTGTCAATTGCATCACGTCGTCTACTGTTTTATTATGGCGTACGCAACGGAACGCACGCTTATATTGAAGTCGAAAGGTTGGCGCTATCACAAAGCTGGATGGGAAGAGGTGTTCAAGCCACTGTCAGAGACATGCACCACTGCCGAGGGTAGCTCGCATGCCAGCTGGTCGGGTGCACACAGTTCACAGGTGCTAGATCTGCCTATTATCGATTCACTGAATCCACGACCACCTTACCTTCCGTTAGCCATTCCCTCGGATCTAGCACCACGATTAATGCGCTTGCACGGTGATCCGATCGTATGGTGGGTAGGTCAGTTTCTTAAGTATCTGTTACGCATGCAGCCCGAAACGCAGGCCATGCTGGACGCGGGTCGTCAGAAGCTCGGCTTCAAAAAACCCATTGTCGGTGTGCACGTACGGCGCACGGATAAGGTTGGCACAGAGGCATCGCTGCACACTATCGAGGAGTACATGACATCGGTTGACGATTACTATCAACAACTGGAAATGACTGAATTGGTCGACAAGCGTAGAGTGTTTCTGGCCTCGGATGATCCCAAGGTAAGAAGCAGACAATTACATATAGAATCTACATTATTTTAAATAATTGTTGTAGGTGATCGAAGAGGCACGTAGAAAGTACCCCGAGTACGAGATCATTGGTGATCCAGACGTTGCACGTATGGCTGCCGTGTCGACGCGATACACGGACTCCTCACTCAACGGCATCATCCTTGACATACACCTGCTCTCTATGTGCGATCACCTGGTGTGTACGTTTAGCTCGCAAGTGTGCCGTGTGGCCTACGAAATAATGCAGGCTATGTATCCAGATGCTTCCAGTCGTTTCAAGTCTTTGGACGACATCTACTATTACGGCGGACAAAATGCTCATAACCGGGAAGCGGTGCTCTCGCATCATCCTAAGAATCATGACGAGATATATATGAATGTCGGCGATGTGATTGGCGTGGCCGGCAATCACTGGGATGGCTTCTCCAAGGGAAAGAACGCACGCACCAATGAGGTGGGACTATTCCCATCGTTTAAGGTTAACGACAAAGTGGAAACCGCTGACTTTCCAACATATTCAAACATAAAATAGACAATCCCACATGCTCTTCTCAGCAAACACACACAATTATAAAGTATGTTTTGAGAGTAATTGGCTGATAGAGGAGACTCACTCACACACACATTCGCGAGATTTGTATATATACTTTGAATTTATTTGGACACACACATTATTATTATTTTCGGAAATTTTACTCAATTGGGACATATTATTTAGGAAACGAGAGGTGTACGCGTGTTGTGTCGTTTCGTGTCACAGCTCCAGTCAACAACCCTCTTTAATTTGTGATATTACTACTTCTCCTCGAAGCACTCTACTTTACACACAATCCCATTTCTAATAAATCTATATAGTCTATAGATTATAGATTATAAATGAAAACCTAAGTTTTTATGTGACTTTTGTGTTGTTTTTTTCTACATTAAAAATACATAGTAATAAATTTGTTTTCACGAAAAATGTGGACCTTTTTGAAAATAAGAATGCACTAGAGATAGTAAAAATGATTAGGGGTTACCTTAGCAAGTGTATTTAAATGAAATCTAAACTGTTATGGAAATTGTATTTGATGGAATCTATCCAGCAGATATAATTTATTTCTGATTGATACATTAAAGAAACGTTTAAAATATACATGTATAAATCTCTTATACTATAAAATTCATAATTGCTTCCTGAAGTTATTCTTTAACACGGTTAGACCGTGTTCACACACAAATATAGCTTCCTACAAAGCCGCTTTGGATACAACCAGACCGCGTTCCCACAGCAACTGCACGACTTGAACATTTTGATCGACATCGTCGCACTGCAACTGATCAACTGCAATGTACTCGGGATAGGTTTTGGTCAGTACCTCAATGGCTGGTGCCATAGCGGAGGGTAGCTCAAAAAAGTTCGCCTCGTACTGATGGTATTCCTTAGAGTTCTCCGAATGAAAGTATATATGGAAAATGTCATCGCCCTGACGCACCATACGCAAAATATTGGCACGGGTCAATCGGATCTCAGTCGATTCTTCGATAATAGGATACTCGATGTCACCTGTGCTGGATATCGGTGCCACCGTGTTGTACACCATGCGTTCCTTCTCTGTGGGTAACAGGAACGGTGGCAGAGCGTCATGCTGGAATTTCAAAGCCATTTGATCGACAGCATCGTCCAGTACAGCGGGCAAGTACTTGGAAACTGTTTGACACAGTTTCGTGAGTTTCTTCGTGATAACATCGCGTTCGGGTGATTTATCATCCGAGTGCACCAAACCCATGTTTTGCCATAGATTCAATGGCAGACCGGCACGCAGTGAACGGTCCTCTTTAATAGCTGATTGCAACGCAAGTGGTAACAGAATCTCGAGCAGATCGCAAAACGAATGCTTCTGGTAAACGCTGAGCGTGATGTGTAGCGAATGGAATCCGGGCACTGTTGTGGCCTGGTGAATGGTGCCGCGCGGGAAATACAACATGTCACCAGCTTCGAGCACCGCATCGAAAATGGGCTCACCAATCTCAGACTGTGAGAAATTACCGGATGACGTGCGTGGCAAAAACTCATTGGTCGAACGAGGCGAGTACAGCTTCCAGCGTTTCTTACCCTCCACTTGTAGCACAAATGCTTCGATGTCATCGTAGTGCGGAGCAAAGCCTTGACTGTTAGCCGGCGTCAGGTATACATTGGCACCGGTCATGCACTGGAAGTACTCCTGTAGCGTTGCGTTCATTTCGTGAATGCTGGGCAAAAACGTCTGTGGATTTAGAATGCGAATACTACATCCGTCCGCGTACATGTCCCATACGGTCGGCGGAAGGGCACGACCTTCGGGATTATGCGTTTCACGGACACCGTTTCTGTACGAGGTGATGTCAATGTTCTTTGTGAACTCGACATGATGTTCGCGCAGCATTCCGTCGATGGCTGCAGTGGACAATAGATTCTGGTAGTACCCAGGGCATTTTCGACTGACTAGGAGCGGTGAGCGTTCCCAGGAGCTTTTCATAAAATCCTCAACTGTAATGTTACTAATGACCCAGGCAAACATCTTTTTGGCCTCAGACACACTGTCGCCGCGCTCAATCGAATTAGTTAATGTAACATTTGCGGCGCTAAAACTGATTTCATTGGCAATAGCTTCAGTTTTAACTACCTTCTTGGGTAATTTTGTTGCAACATTTGGTGTTGAATGGGTGGTACCGTTGAAGGCTGGCGGTGGTGATACTGTTCCGTCTTCAATCAGCAATGGCTTCTTGGTGACTTTTTTCCGTTGTTTTGGTTTCTTTGAAAGATATGTACTTAGGCTTTTACGAGGATCTTTCGGGCATATTTTAAATGTAAATTGATGTTTTTTTACCTCTGATTTCTTAGAAACATTTATTGAACTCGCGGTTTTATTTGTTTTGGCTGAATCTACAGCTGGCGACGAATGTGGCATAGATTTGTTCATCGTTTTTTCTTTTTTAACTGGTGCATTTTTATTACTATTTTTATCTGTTTTTTGCCTTTTCGTGGCAGCTGCAGAATGTCCATTTGATGTGTTGTTATCGTCTTTAGACTTCCTTTTGAGCTGTTGAGTTTTCTTGGACAGTATTTCTGCCATTACCTCGGAGGCAGACAGAGAGCGCAGATCGACCTTCTTGGCACCCTTTTTTGTCGATGGTTTCTTTGTGGTCGACTTGCTTGGAGTAGATTCAACGATTCCTGTGTAGGCCGAAAACGCAGAAACGTTGATTTCGTCGCTCATCTTGGTTTACTCTAAAAAAGAGGAACTGTGTTAATGGTGTTGCATGGAATATATTTGAGGTTAGGTATTTTATAATACCCGCAAGAATTAGGTTTACCTTTTGATTTTGTAATACTGTGCAAGCGTATTGGGAAAATATGAAGCAAAACTTTTCCTTTTGGTTGTATTTTATGAAATGTCTGGAAGTTGGAAGAACGTGTGATTGTTGCGGTGTATTCTGTATTGACGTTTCTGACTTCTGTTCTGACTTGTGACTTCTGGTAGAGAACCAAAAACTCTTCTACTTGACTGTACCCGGACCATGTGCAAATGAGTGAGAAGTGAGAATGCGGTAAATTAAACTGATAGTGGCGTAAAACTAAAAATGTTTTTGTATTTATATATTGCGCCAGTATGCGTTTTATACTTAAATTTTCAAATGCTGCTCAATAGATGGAGTCATTTTTTTGAACTTTGAAGTTTCTGATAGGTGACAGCTAATATTGCATATATATATAATATTATTTTTAAAATCTTTCCAATTTTTCTAAATATCATTTGAATTTCTCTTTTAAAATAATGTTTCTGACTAATATTCTATTCAAAAAAGCCAAGAGCAAGTAAGTTGTACTTTTATAATCAAATCAATTTTTTAATTTAACTTAAAGATGCTTTTGAGCAATTAAATATAATACTGTGTGACATAACCTTAACTTCGGTATACACCGATAATAGTAAACTACGTAACGTAAATACGGATACAGATTAAAGAATGTCTATAGTTTATACAAAGATTCGTACAATACTCCCTCCGTACGATGTTGCAAAAAAGCTCATGCCTGCCAGTGAATCGCCTGCAATGGCGGGCATTCTGGAAATGTGCTACAAATACCTGGAAAGTACAGAGCTGGAAAATAGCACCGATGGACGGCGGGCACTTTTCATGATAACCGCACTGAAAGATAAACTCTACGAAACTATAAATACGGGTCACTGGAGCCTAGTGGACGAAAACCAGCGACAGATGTACACGTTGGCTGTATATTTAAAGGTACTGCTGCAGATCGAACAGATTCATCATGAGATACCGAAAACCTGTGTGGAAGATTTGGATCTCGGCCTTTTAATAGGCGCACCTTTAATCGGTGTGCACAGTATGCTGTTGACACAAACAATTCGTTTTCTTCAACCAGAAACTGAGGTTGGTGGTAGTATCTCAAATCCAAAAGAGAAACGTCAAAAGATCTCTACACAACAACGTGTCAGAAGCAATACAACATCGAATTCTAGTGTCGCACAGTTTTGCACACCCTCCATTGAACAATTTCGGTTAAACCATTTTGAGCCTCAGATACCAGCACTTTTACTAGGATGCATGGAGCACTGGCCAGCCGTGCAAAAGTGGCATCAGCCCGGCTACTTGGCTGCGCTAGCTGGTGACCGTACGGTGCCCATAGAAATCGGCAAACATTATACAAACGAGGAATGGTCCCAGGATCTGGTACGCTTCGCAGAATTTTTGGACCGTCAGATCACAACCACGGATACGTGCGACCGAATCGAATACCTAGCACAGCACAATCTATTCGATCAAATTCCAGCTCTAAAAGCGGACATTATTGTGCCAGACTACTGCTGCATCAACGTCTCGGGAGATTCGCCAGACATAAAAGCATGGCTAGGACCCAGCGGCACGGTTTCCCCAATGCATTACGATCCCAAGCACAATCTACTGTGTCAGGTGTTTGGACACAAACGCGTGCTGCTTGCATCGCCGGCAGACACACCGAATCTGTATGCGCACCCGGACGCAATGCTGTGCAACACTTCGCAGGTGGACGCCGAGCATGTCGATCTCGAGCGCTTTCCGCTAGCCGGTAACGTGCGTTTTCTTGAGGTTACCATTTTCGAAGGTGATATGCTGTATATTCCGCCGACATGGTGGCATCACGTACGAGCGCTGGACAAAAGCTTTTCCGTCAGTTTTTGGTGGGATTGAGATATTGTGTATAAGTACACACAAAAATTGTTTTTATTAAGTCAGTAAAAGTAATTGTGAGATATATGGTTTTATTTAAATTAAATTGGTTTATGATTTAAAAAATGCTAAGAATATAAAAAGTCTAGTCTTTTCAATATACTAAATACTATATTCCTATATGTTTTTAATTTGTTTTTTCTCTTAGTGTTGAGTTGTGTGTTATTTGAAGACTACAATTTGATTTAGCCGAAAAGAACATCTATAGAATATATTTTTCATTGATAGCACTTGAATTGGCCGTAAATAAATAAACACTGTAGAATTTATTGTATGATATCTCGTCACTGTCTCGCCTTTTTTTAAAGAATGGTGGTAATTTACGATTACAGTTTATGTTTAAGTTTGCAAATCGTCCGAACTATTTGAGAATATCTGTGGAGCATATGAGAAATTGCAAACACGTCATTCGCTTGTCAGATCGATCACACGGTTTTTATGGCCGCTTGGTATACTAATTTTTTTTCTCTGGAGTCTTTTTTTGCTGATAAAATTGATGCAGTCTGTCGGTTGATTATAATTTTCTGACATCTTAAGATTTGTTTTTCAATACACCACAGAAAACATCTAGGGTAAATAGTGCTTCGTATTCTTCGTATATGATAGACTATATACGGATCAAGGCTGGTTCAGTTCAACTTGTTTTTATGGATACCATCAGCAAAGTTAACTTCCGATTATGTTTCAGTTTAAACTTGGAACATCACTATTTTGTAAGGTGAAAACAGATTCTAAAACTAGGATTACACTAACTAGCAGTCAAATAATCATTCTAATTTTTTACAAAAAGTTTATTTAATGTATTTTTCTTTATTTCGTTTTCTGTTTGTAGGACCATTATGGTTCTTCTGGAGAGCGTCGTCAGCGGACATCAGCTGACCATGATCCGCGAACGTTTAGCAGACAAAATCGAATTAATGCGTTTCGATCCGTACAGTAAGTTTGTTTTGATTTCTATACTATAAATTAAAGTGAAATGTCGACAAAACGACAAACCACTAATAATAGCTGTGGATATTTTTTTCAATTATATTCTAAAAAATACAATTACCCAATGCTCACTATCTGAATAACCAGACTTTATGTGGTTTTTCATCAGAAATTGTATTGAAGTCTAATTTAAATATGTTTCCATTTACAGTCCAGCAGATGAGTTTGTACCGAGAGCGTAAGCGAATCCGTAGTATGTAAAGAGGACGAATGTGTAACCGGAATCGTATAATCTGTAGTATAATATAAATATATATAAAAAGAAAAACAGCAAAACAAAAACCAAAAGAAGTACATAGTGAAATGCTTACGTAATACTGGTTTTATTGGAATATAATAATTTAAAATGTGTTTAAATATTACAATAATAATTAAAATGTACGATTTAATTAATGGAGTTTCATTGACATTATATAAGTTGCGTCGGTTAAGGGGGAGTGTTTTGAATTATTCATCCGTCATAAAATTTTGTATCTTTTTATAAACACACAAAAATACGACACACTACGGTGTATCGTGTCGTGTTTACAGTTGATTCAAAATGTGTATTATATCAAAGGTATATGATTTTTTTGGCACTACAATTAATATTTTTTTTGTGTGTGTATGATTTTTGAAGTTGATTTTTAACGCGATTTATGGATTAATTTTAATTTTAACAATAAATAACAACATAACTTTTTTCATATATCTTTTTTTCCTCTGTAAATATTTTTTCTTTGTTTGATACAGTTTCTTTCTGTGATTTTTGAATTGACGTGTTTATAGTTCTAAAAATTTGCTCCGCGTGTCTTCGTCGTGGTCGTCGTTCGTAAAATCGTTGGATTTGGATGCTCCCTTAAACGTTTAATTGATTTATATAATATAGTGTGTGTGTGTGTGTGTGTGTGTGTGTGTGTGTGTGTGTGTGGCTGTGTGTTTGTGTAAAAGGTTTTCTCTCAGCAATATTTCTTTGCTCATTAAACTAGTATAATTTAAATGAGTATGACTAGAATAAATGTATATAATGTAATAAGAATAACATAATTTCTTAAGTTTTCTGAATACTATCGAAACGAATCGCAGTTAAATCACGCACGACAATTTCATAATGTCGTAGTGTATGTATAGATCTAATTTCGTGAATCCAATGTGTGTGTGTGGGGAGGGGGCTTGTTTGTGTTTATTTTGCTAGGCTCGTGGTCATTTATCGATTAGGAGGCACTGAAAACGATAATTCGTTTAGTTGATCGTCGAAATTGAGTAAACGGCCGAGATTATATAGCTCATTACATTAGTGTGTGTTTTTTTAAATTTAAGGACCAATGTATCGATAGCCACTTTTTGCAACAAGACCGTTATAATTCTTATACATCTGCAATTCATATGCTACAGTTACTTGTGCAAATACTATGGTAATTGATCTTTGTAGAGATATATGTTTATTTAGGCTTAAATAAAACTTAAAATTGTTTTCGTTATGTATTACCCAATCGTCATAAAATAAGTGACATCTAACAAATATATTTCAAACGTAGCATAATTTTAAGATAAACGAAATAATTAAAAATAATAATCTTTACATCTGTCTTAACCTTCTCATTACCAAAGTTTTTTGCATTAGTTGTAACAATTGTTAGACGGAAGGTTTAAGCGTGTATTTTATTTAAACTGACGATTAATGATTAAATGTCTCATTGGCGAAATATAAATGAGCTATAACGTTTCATCTGCGTCTGCAATCTGCATAAGACATGAGATACTAGATTGAATTATACAATCTTGCATTTCATGTCTGCAGACACAGACTGCAGATGCACACGCTTAGATACTAATATAATAATTAAAGATTTTTAAATATATTAGTTTTTTTACATGTATTTATGTGTTTAATGTAAGTTTGTTTTATAAATGTAAATGTATAAGTATATATTTTTCTTATATAATGTATAATTTTATATCTTCATATTTAATATGTTATATAATTTATATGTGTATATTATATATGTATTTATATAACAGTTGTGTGTCTCTCACCGCAAAAATTAGTAATCAGTATATTTCTCACAAAAAATAACAAACAAAAAAATACTAGTGCTGGTTTTACACCAAACGTCTAAACAGTAAATTAAATATCACTTTTCAGAAGAGGGTTCACGCGTGACGGTGCATTTTACGCAGGTGGGTAGTATGCATTGCAATTGCAAGTGTCGCATGTGCATGTCCATTCTTTGTTTTTGGAAGTCTTTATTTAGATTACAGCTTAGCAAAACGCCACAATAGCACATTGAATATAGACAGACAAACATACACATACAGTAATTACACACACACAACACTGGGCCGCATCGAGATTCTTAGGCATAGAATTCCCTTTTCGCTGACAAATTGTACTCCTCCTCCTCCACTTTGTACATTTCGTGAAGCTGCAAAAACACAGACGCACAGACAAAACGCCCGAGATTAATAAAATATTTACTCTATTTTGCTACATTTGAATTTTGAAAGAAATACAAAAAAACGTATACAAAAATATAGGCAACCCGAAACTAAAATGCAAACTAAAATAATATTTAGGGAAAAACCGTTATATCTGTACATAAAGCTAGTTTAATGATCTTGTTGTGTAAACATGTTTTTTTGCAACAAACTTTTTTAAACAATATACTTTTTTTAAAGCTAAAAGTTACACAAAATAATGTATTTAGAAAATGAATGAATCGCGTTTTTGGTTGGTTTTGAAAAGAAATGGCATACAAGGATAAAGCCTCGATACAAGATGAAAGTGAATAAATAAAATATTAGTTCGTTTTCCTAAATAAAGATTAAACACCAAAATTGTAAAACAAATAATACCAACAAAACCTAATAAAATTATTACATGGTTTAAAAAAAATAATCACAAAGTCACGATATGTATGTAAAGTTTAAGCAATTTTAAAATCTAGGATAAGAATTCGTCAAATTATACTAGAAAACAAAAACATTATAACACATTCAACAACACAGTCAAACCACATCAAACAATTTAATATATAAAATGATCCCATGCTGTCGACTTTAATATTTAAATACAACAAAAAAAATAAAAATCTTGCATACTTCCGATGCCACTTTTAATAATTGTACAAATCAAACATAAGCAACTACTGCGTACATTGTGAGTTTGTGTTTGTGTGTGTATTTTATTAAATCAGTCGTGTGGGTGGAGTGAAAAAATAATATATATATAGCAAAGGGGTGGGTAGGAATATATTTGCTAGGAGGATAAAATGGTTATATATCTAGACACACAGCTTTTTGTTTTTGTTTTGGATAAATTTGCAATTGTAGATGGCTACAGGACAGTCTCAATGCTAGTTATTTGGGTACTTGCAGGAAACAAGGGCATTGGCAGTACCTTGGAGATATCTTCGAGAAGTTCTTTTGATTGTTTGTCGTGGGACACCTTGAGCTTCTCTTTTTCGCGACCCTGCTTGATGCCGGCGTTCTGGAAACACAAAATACTTATTTTTTAGAGTAGAAACATCCAACCAAACACAAACCTTCTTCTCGTCCATGAATCGCTTGATGTTGTTCTGTTTCTTTTCACGCAGACGTCGGTCTTTCTCACCCTTCGTCCGAAGCGTTTTATCGTTGGCCACCTCTTTGGCTGTCTCCACCGAAGTTTTCGCCTGCTGCGAGTTCAGAGCTTTCGATTCACGATCTTGCTTTGCTTCGAGCTGCTTCATCTGAGCAGCCTGTGTGGTCTCCATTAGTTTTTTGATGATTTCCTGTTGATCGTTAAGCTGCGTCTTCAGCATCTCCCACTCCTCCTTCTTGTGGCGCTCAATCATCTCACTCCACTGTGTCGTTTGATCAGTAATTAGCTGACGCACCGCTGAGTCTGCCTTGATTTCGTCTTTGCTAAACTCGACAAACAATAATTATATTTGTGAGAAACTGTGATTTAAAAAAGCTATTATGTATAATGTATAAAGTATTATAAGTACCTCTTTCCCTTGATCATTTTCTCAATGGCTGAGTTCTGGAGCTTTTGAATACTAGCTCGTTCTTTGCTGTGCTTCTTCTTGATAGCATCCAGTTCTTTCTGTTGCTTCTTAGAAGTTTTCTGGAATCCCTTCTCCTGACGCAGAGAGTCAAGAGTGATCGGCTCAAAAACTAGAGGTGGCTCCTCGATTTTCTTCTCCTCTTTCTTGTCACCCTTCATCGCATCACTGGCAGCACCGCCAGCCGTCTCTTCAATACCCAGCGCCTTCATATTATCCTGTCGCTCTTTTGCTGCACCCGCAAACCCACGCGGATCTGACAGTGCCGCCATAAAGTCCTCAAAGCCGTCAGGCACATAGATTTTTAGCTCAATGTTACAGAACAACATAGGCAAAGACATCGGAAAGTTCGCCTCCGTACGCAACGAGATATGACGATAGCCAGCCTGCAGTCCGTCCAGTGGCAAGATACGCTGTCCCAGCAGCTTTCCACTTTCATCGTACACGCCCAAACGCAGCACCGCCAAATCGGGCAACACGACCTTACGAAACAAGAACGGTTCCTCATTGTACACCGGATTCAGTCCGTTTGCCGGCACCATACGCGTACGAAACTCCTTGCGCACCGTATCGCTGGGCAACCCGAGCATGTCCACCTCAACGTACGTGCCAACCTTCTTGTCGGACAAGAACTGACCGGCAATAACCTGTACACCGCACTGGGCAGCAATAACACCGTCCACCGGTGCATCGGCAAACGGATCGAACTCCTTGTCAGAGCGTCTCATAAAGTCCGGCTTCAGTAGATAACCACAGTTACCGTTGTACTCGAATTTGCCTTGGTTCAGTTGCATCGGCAAATCGGATGTCTGAAAGTTTAGCGAGACCATTTGACACCCAGCATTCCAAAACACTTGCGGCATATAGTTTGAGGAATCGGCACGCGTACCCTTTGGATAGATACGTGACATCTGGCGCTTGTTGTAGTTTACAAAGTCAATTGACTGTTGCTTCAGGTAGTTCATGCCAGTTGTCTCGGCAAATGACGACATATTGTGGTGGATCATTTTCTCTGCGCACGGAAGTGTGTGTGTAAGAAGGAGGGACATTATTTTAGTAAACCAATAACAAATACTTACTTTCTGCCACATCGAATCCTTGGAATTTAATGGGCTGCGCATAGTTGATCATCGATGACAGCCACGGGTGCACGTTCGTGGTTGAACCGGTATAGTTAATCGGTACGTCTGCACCTTCGGCACCCTCTGCAGCACCAGCAGGTGCCGCTTCGGCAGCAGCCACTGCTACTGGTAGAACCGCACCGTCTTTGTCCGGAGGCGGAGCTGCGCTAGCATCCTCCTTGGGCTCTTCGGTGTCGTCCAGCACGAACTGACCCTGCTGGAAGAGTTCCAGCTCGATTTTCTCAACATCTGGTTTAAGGCGTTTGTTTTTTATCAGAATTTTTCGTTTTAACAGCATTGGAGGAGGTAGCACAGCACCGGGTTCAAGCTAAAACAAACAAAATTTAAAATTAAAATTAGAAATACATTTTACTCAGAATAAAATAGAATTAAATGAAAACGTTACCGGATAATCAGGAATTGGTTCTTTAAGCAAGAGATCACCAAAGATCTCATCACAGTATTTTGCTAGTTTGTACTGTTGCGCACGGCAACAGTGATTTTCAAAGGACAGAACGATAGGGCAGTCGGAAGTCACAAAAGCACAGTCTCGAATGGCATATATGACGTCTTTGAACAGAATGTCCGTGCACATGGCCATGCCGTGCGTTATAATGGGCTCTTCGTCTTCGCCTTTGCCATCCCAGCAGTCCAGCTCTACACATCTGTATGACATAAAAAAAGTGAAATTGTTTTAAAATTTAAAAATTTAAACTATAAATTCAGTCACATTTTTGGTAAAAATCAATTTAAAGGCAGAGGAGTTTTGAGAGTTTTGTATCAAATGATATCAAATGGAAAGTATTTATGAATTGTTTCTTGTGGAAGTTAGTTTAAAAATAGAGAGGTGAGGAATAATCATGATCAAAGTGAAAAAAAGGTATGGGGGTACATTATCGATCAATTGATCTTCTTCATTAAGAACAGGATTTCTAAGGACCAAAAATCATCACTTCCAGTTTGTTAAACTGTTTCATATGTATTTCGTATTTGATTTATTGCAATTGAAACAAAAAATACAAAGTATCCAAAAATTTAATATTTTTTGTTCTATTGTGTTTTAGCTTAGAATATAATCATTTTAAGGCATTTTTTGTGTATTTACTAACTAAAACAAGGTTATTATTTATTTATGTGAATTGGATATATCGAACATGATCGGTCAGACTAACGTTGGCAACCCCGAAGCCTTAAAACTTGCTTAAAATATGTTAGTATTGTTCTTGAACGCATCAAATTTGCAGCTTTTGTGGATTCCGAGATTTCCCTCGCTCTGACCGAAGTCATTGTGTTATTTCATATTTTTATATGCAAAAAAATATTACATTACCACTCGGACTAACATGAAAACAAAAATATCATCAAACTGTCGAACTTTTTTAGATAGCTTGTCTCAAAACAATTCACCAAATGTTGTTGATAAATTTCAAGAAAAATTTAATGTTTTAAAGTAACATAAGGTAAGGTAAATCTAACTATCAACCGCAACGTTGCTTAATTGGCGCCAGCTTGTGTGCATTAATTTTTAATATAAATTAAAGAAAACACAATATTTAAAAACAAAAACAAATCACTGCCATCTACAAACACTAACCTGCAGCCGGCTAACAACGTTTGTCGGTACATCTCCACCGAGCTCTTTCCACCGAACTGTCTGCCCGACAGGTACGTGTTATGCGATGAATTAATATAGTAATGTGAAAGAGGCTGATCCATTTCCATGTACTGGTCCAGCCTGTCCAGGAACACCGGTGCATTCTCGTCAGACATCAGGTACCGCACGAAGCCGTCTTTGGTAAGGATTTCTGCGTATTCACAAAGTTCGGATGTTTTAAAATATGTATATAGTATATATTAGTATAATTATTGTCTTAATTACTGTTGGTTTTTGACTCCTCGTCTTGCTCGTAGGTGTCGATAATCTCGAGCGCTCGCTTCTCATCATACAGCGGGTATAGGATTTCATTCAGACGAGGGTCCCGCTGTTTTTCATTCAGGAAATTTATAAACTGATCTATGTTAATCTGTTCCGCTTTTCCTTGGGTGCTGTTATCAAAAAGTTTGAAAAAAAAAATTCAAAAATTGACATTTAACTATATATATATATATTGGAGAGTCGTTCAATAAGTAGCCCAAATGAATATTAATGGCGTTGCAAACATTTTATTTTTCAACAGTCTTCTTTTTGATCGACACACTTATCTAAGCATTTTTTTTTATTTCTGTAAGCCCTCCAAAAAGTACAATTTTTCTTGAACTCATTCGTTGTTCATTCTTGCATTCTTCATATAACTAAATGACATTTCTCGCTTAAGTTTTCTCATGTTATCCTAAAAATTACACACAGGATAGAATCATTTCGGGTACTTATTGAACGACCCTCGTATAAAGAATAAACAAACTCACATCGACCGAAACAACTCCTCGATGTCGTTCCGTGGACAGATCTTGTGGTACAGTCCATAAAATTTGTCAAACGTAAAGTCCGCTCGATCCATTGTGTCGTTCTTACCGCTGGGAAGTCCCAACTCCGACAGGCACTGGTACACCATCTTCTCTGTCTTGCCTGGGGACACACAAACACATTCACATACGATTGGCATACTTAAGCATTAAAAAACTCTGCTGAGGGTCTAGACGGCACAGTTCCCGTTTATACCTGAAGCAAACGTCCTGGAAATAACTTTCACCGGCACTCGACCCTTGGCGTCCACCAGAAATCCAAGTCTCATCCAACTAATTATTAATTTAAAAACCGATTTTATTAGTGTGAAAAGAAAATGTGGTTAAACAAGTCGTTTCTACTTTTAGTATATGGAATTACATGCAAAATATGATTAATTGTACATAAGCATTAGCCATGATAGTAAATATTGTAGATTTATCTAATTTCTAAAGAAAAACAAATAATAAGAACAGATATTTACAATACAATACACACACACGCACACAATATCAATGTAATATATACAATATACATTCAAAAGGTATAAGTACGGACAAAAGCAAGTTAAAAGCAGGTATACCTTATCCAGGTAAACAACGTGCGATTTAAATCAGCAGCAAGAAGAAAGCTTATTATAAGTATATGTATATGAAATTATGTAAGCATAAGATGGGGTGAATGAAAGCAAGCTTTAGCTGTTTGCTGATTTAGGCTTGTACAACAGCATTAATTATTATGTAGCTTGTTCGCTTATTCGAATGACAAATTCTTATTATACAATTTTAAGTCTAATTAAAAACTTTACTAACATTTTTCTTAAAGGTGAAAGCTCAATGGGTGTGGGTGTTCTTATAATTAAGGGTATCTCCGATAAAATCTGCACGAATATAAAATGTAAATCCCAAAATTAAGTACAATTAATGAAAATCTCCGGTGTATTTTTTTGTATTTTTGAAACTTGTTCCCTTGTCGCCATTCGGGAACCGCACCACGATTCCAAAAACCATAAAAGGTAGTATTAAATTTCTAGGTCTATGTTTTTGGACTTGCTTTTATGTCATTACCATATACCATTAGCTTTTTCACGATTACAATGCGATTTTACCTTTGTTGTAATAAGGTTTTAGAAAAATACAATATATTTTTTAAATTTACTTATTTCAGATTAGCTTTTCTGACATTAATTCGTAGAAACGCAATTGTGAGAATTATTTATAATTTTCTATTTTTTATGCTGTACGTAATGGATAGTTATTGACCATTTGGATGAACCAAACAAAAAGAAACATTTTTTAAAGCTGTGTATACTTTTCGTTGCATAAATTCTTGGGAACACCGAAATCAACCATTCATCCGGACCGTTTCTAAACTCTGCCATCGACTATTCGGGTTCAGTTATATTACGATATAAGTGACGTCACGACTATACGAAAGCTGTTTTGTTTGCCCCCAAAAGGCATGGATCCACAAACAAGTTTACTTTCAAAGCTGCATAAAATCTTACGCATTTTTTTCAGGTTGTATATTTAGCTAAAAGCAGTTCTTTTAATGAGTTTTTTAAGCTAATAGTTATTCAAAAGAGTTTATTTATAGTCATTACTCAATCTGTTAGAAAACACAGATATGTTATGTATGTGTTATAAATTGTTTTTTTGGCTTGTTTGTTAGCTGAGTAAAAAACATGTGAAATAAGAATACAAAAATGATGCAAAATGTAATGGCCTAAAATTAAGCTTTATAGGAACAAATAGAGAGACCCAATTTTTAATCACTTTTTGCAGCATTTGGTGCCGTATGTCACCAATAACGCGATGAATATTTTCTTCCAAGTGGTCAATAGACTTTGGCTTATCTGCGCCGACAAGCGGCTTCACATAGCCCCACAGAAAACATTCCAGCGGTATTAAATCACACACGAGCTTGGAGGTTACGCCACAGGTCCATGACGCGATATTGTGCTCTCACCGAAAATTTCCTTTATGTTTTGGCCCGTCTTGTTGAAACCACAGCTCTTCAACCTCAATATTTTTTAATTCAGGAACAAAAAAGTCAATAATCATGGCTGTATAGCGTTCTCCATTGACTGTAACTTTCTGGCATTTTAAAGAATTAAGGACTAATAATTTCATCTCCCCATCACACCAAACATTGTTTTTTTTTAGATGTAAGGATGTAACGGCGTCTCAACAATAATTTGTGGATTATCATTACTTCAAATGCGGCAATTTTCAACCAAAAGTGAGCTGCGACGCGCTTTGTGCTTGGTGGTACTGCGGCTTTTAATTCAAACCCAAAGAGATTAATAAAGAGAGAGGGTTACTCAATTTTTGTTCTAATTTGACAGTTAAACTATGAAGCAGATCAAAATGTGGTAGTGTTAGTGTACAGAATTAATTATCACGCCACTGCTAGCGCTTGTATAAAAACACACAATAGAAACTGACATTAAGTTGAATTGTTGGCTTCAGGTTTTATTTCTAATGCTATCTCTTTTTGCACTCTTTGGGCAAACCAAATAAAACATAAATCAAGTGAGGCACCTGCAGGTGCTATAAAAGCCGGCACCGAATAAAGTATTACCATATTGAAAATCTAACCTCTAAAAAGGTATCACGCATGCAGTAATTTTGGAATACGATAATTGTAGTCAAAGCCTGTAAGACCGATCGAGTCGAATCGAGTGAGTTTTCTTACGTCATCAAAAATATCAGTAGCAAGGGCGTAAGAAAATAAAACAATTTAGAAAAAGTGTCCACTCAATAAAAACGGTTAACTTTTTGCGTTTTGCGCATATTTATAAAAAAAACAAAAACTTTATACTGTCTTGCTGGTCGGTTATGTTTTTGGAGCATGTTTTTTCTATAGGTGACCATAATGGAAACATAATTTTAAGCATTTGATTTTATGGAATTTCCACCCGTCAACATTCACACATTTTTTTGTTATTTTACCTCGCAGTCGCTTACCCCGCCAATACATTTTGTATTTGTATTTCATACAAAGTACCTACACCCCACCGAATTCAGCACATTTTGTACGAATTTCGTACAGATGAATTTGATTTTTTGACCGCTCACCCCGCTGTCGCCCGCCCGCTTACCTCACACAATTAACAGTGTAATTGAAAATTTAAAAAATCAGAAATATTATGAGAATGGTTATAAATCGTATTTTGAAGGTGTATACTTTATTATCAATCATCCGATATTAAACCTTTTAAAAAAGATAACAAAACAGGGCAGGCGACAGCGGGGTGAGCGTCCAAAAAATCAAATTCGTTTGAATGAAATTTGTAATAAATGTGCGAATTTCGGCGGGGTGTAGGTCCTTTGTATGAAATGCAATTAAAAAATGTGTCAGTTAGCGGGGTGAGCGACCTAGCGTAAAATACCAAAAAATTGTATGAATGTCGAGATGAAATTCGCGATTCTAAAATTCGAATGGCTCATGCTGTGAATTCGCTTGTATGAATTGCAACGGGGTCTATGGCATGCCGCCATTTTATGGTGCACATTATTTAATTTTAGGACCACATTTATTTTATTTGAGGTGCACATTATTTACTGTTAGGAGCACATATATTTTTTTAGAGAGCCTTTTTTAAACATCAATTTAAAAATATATATTTATAATAAAAGTAAATACACTTCATCGAACATCACATTTGGATTACATTACATCCACCGTGCGTCTGCCCACACAAATTGCGTGTACTATTTTATATACAATTCTATACTCCAGCCGGAATCGGATATACTATATAGTATGATATACTATGTTATATGTATATGCGTGCGTGAGCCGTACGGTAAAAGCGCGGGGACCATTTAGGCTGCAGGAAAATACTCTCTGGCGGCTTACAAGCTAAGGCTTATTATTATATATGTAGGTATTATAAGTATAATATATGGCGAATGACTTTATCTGCTTCTGTCTCTTTCGCTCTTTCTCTCTTTCTACACATTAGCGCGGTCTCTATCAAATTAATAACTCGCCATATTTATGTATTATAATATAGGTATATACTTACTGTTTCATCAGATTAGTCCTTGGGCACACATTATTTGATTTATTGTTGTGGGTAATGTCCCGTAGGGCTTGCTGCCAAGCCTAATTGCCGCGCATTGTTGTTTAGAAATTGCAGGCGAACAACGGGCGTGTGTATAATTTGTGTGTGTGTGTGTGTGTGTGTGTGTGTGCGAATTGATTCACGTTTATTATACAGCATTTATAAGAGTATTAGGTTTTGCGGTGAGGCGTTGCGGTTGATGCAAAGATGGCGTGCAACGAGTAAAATGAAAAAGAGATATTAATTATTTAATTTAATATAATAAAATAAATATTTAGTGTCGGCATGCAATTTTCTAGGTTTTAAAAAAAAAATATATATACATACATATTTTTTTTTAATAAAATAAATATAATATAAATAATTTATAATCATGCTCGTCTGTGGTACGCCTACCCTGCAGCTTAGTTAAAAGTAGTAAAAATCACCCATAAGCCACCTAAAGAAAGTCATCGCAAGCAACACCCCAACACCCACCACCCAAAACAGGACATGCAGACTCATGCGTTATTAAAAGTATATACACATTCAGAAATAAAAGAATACAAATAGTATATTATAAAGTATGGTCTTTGTACACCGTTATGTATACGTTACACTTACTGCTTCTTGAGGCATGTCATCGGACACACATTGTTTGCTTTGACATTGTGTGTGATTTTCCTGAGGCCGTCTACCCATATCTATAGAAAAAGGCGCCCGACGAGGGACGGTTGAGAGTTTTCTTGTTAATATTATTGTTCGTTTTTATTTTTGCAATACAATGTGTGTGTCTGTGTAAAAATGTAGTATACTATGTATTATATTTCAAATATATATTTGTTTTAGTTTAGTTTCTATAGATTGTGTTTTTTGTTAGTGCAAATTATTAAAAATAAAATAGAAAGCATTTTCATAGGCATAAAAGTATCTCATATTCCTTGCATGTATAGAAAAATATATTTATGTCTGAAATTCCTCGTAAACAGGAGTATGCGTGTGGCATATCTCTGCACGCGACTCGGTTCCAGCTATGTAGCTTCATTTCTTATAGTATTCGTATGAATGGTTTCTAGATGTCTATGAATTAAAACTATCTATACATGTATAGACAGGAAAAATACTTTTGAGACACTGCAAAGGCGACACAAGCTAGTTAGCCAAATGCGACAATTACAATTATATGCGCTAAAGACATTGGTGACAATTCTAAATGAAAGTTAATTGCATTTTCGAAATACTTTGGCTAAATACAACACATTTAACCATAGGTGGATCCACAAAATATTTTGGCGGGAGACATATCGTCACGATAGTATATGACTATACATTTTAGGGATTTTAAATTCTGTTTTTACAAAATCCTGTTTTTTTTCAAAATGTGCAGTTGCAATTTTTTATGGATAACAATAATGTTCCCAAAAAATCCAAATTATCTAAAAAAATCAATAATGTCACAAAAAATTGTACCCCTAATAAATATTAAATAACACAAAAAAATATTTTTGTTAACAAATGTACGTAAATAAATACAAAAATAAACTTTTATTCAGTTTTTTTTAAGCCAATAAAACTAAAAAACGGCTCCGTCTGACTAATCTGCCAAAGCAGGCATTATTCAGCTTTTATATTAAGCTTCTGAATAAATACTTCCCCTTAGCCTTATTTTATTTTTATTTTTCCCGAATGAGACCCGGGATTTGGACCAGGTACAGTCGGCACATAACCATTAGGGTTGTCTAAAATCGTATAGATTTTTTTAAAGTTGCTTAGATTTTGAGCTTCACTTATAATCAGATGCAAAATAGAAAAATAATAATATTTGTTATTTATATATATATTTTTAAATAATTTAGATGTGCGCACGCAGTTTTGGTGTTTTTTAAAATGAAAAGTGCATAGATGCTAGTTTGGTAATAAAATCTTAGCTGTAAGCAATACAAATAATATAGATATATATTTGGAAGGCTATTTTCCGAAGGGATATTTTTAATTTATTTTTTTATTAAAAATTGTATTTTTGCATTTTTTTAAATGTACTTTAATATTTTATTGGCGGCATGAAATAGACCCCAAAACATTTTCAGCATACAACAACAATCATGTGCTGCGCAAGCGCAGCACTTTTCTTTTTTTTACAAAAAAACAATGCGAAGAAGAGAGAAAAGAGATTTTGGGAGATTTTTACAAGGTATAGTTTGCTTGTCACCTTTTTAATTTGCAAAAAAATGAAATGCCTGTCTTTCTAAATAAAAAAATATAATAATTAAAATATAAATATAATATAATCAGCTTAATATTTTTGAAAATTTCGTTAATTTTACGTCAAATGTTTATTGTAATTTTTATACCTTATATTTGCAATTTGCAATATTGCTATTTTGTTTTAATTTTTATTGTCATACTATCGGCAAATTTTGCGTACACAATTTCTGCTTTGCTGTTGTTACAAGTCAAAACAATTAAATTTACGTAAGTTCTGTAATAGTTTACTTAGTATTATAGTAATCATTTATATTATCTTTATGTTTTAGAATGAGTGAATCTGTTTTTTAATTGGTAATCCAATGATCGAAGAATTTGGACCAAACATACCAAATAAAAAAGATGTTTTATGATCATTATATTTCTACAGTTGCCAGAAAATGAGTATAGCTCAAACATTAGTAAGAACGACGGAAGATGTAACAATGTTTTTTTTTTTTTAAAATGAAATACCTTCAATACTAAAGCATAACGTCTTAAGAAATCTAAAAAATTGCATAAAAAATATAAAAACTTTAAAAAAAGTGAAAAACGATTTAATTTATACAAAACGTCTAAAAGTTTGGTTGAATTTAAGAAAAGCCAAGAAGAAAGTTTGATATATCAAAGAAATATAATGAAGTAGGAATATTAAAATAACAGGTATTTTTCGGGTTATAAAAAATCACGGAAAATACCACATTTAGCGTTACCCAGAACGACGAAGACCTAACGGGTTGTAAATAAATTAAAAGAGTTCATTAAAGAAAAAAATGTAAAGAAATTTAAAGAGTTAATTAAAAATAAAATATGTAAAGAAATAATAATAATTAAATCATGTTCATTTAAAAAATATATATATAATAGAGATTTTGTCATTTCATGTGTTTTGTCATTCCGGGATTTTAGTTCCGGATTTTTGTCATTTGCGTGATTTGTCATTTCCGGGATTTAGATTCTGGGATTAGGATTCCGGGATTATAATTTCCGGGATTTTGGTTCTATGATTTTTTATTCCGGGATTTTGGTTTCCGGGATTTTGTATTCCTGGATTTTGGTTTTCGGGATTTTGTACCCAACCCTTGGAAATCATTTTTTATTTCTTGAATTATTATTATTTAAATAAATTAATTTATTAATTGTTTTCTTCTACGTTTCGAGATTTTCTTTAATTTTTATTTTTTAGTAACATTGAAAAAAATAATTACAAAAATGTTTTTTTTAACTACTTTTTGAATTTTTAATGACCATGATGCATCAGTGAAGATATGCCACCAAAATATTTTCTATGGGAGCGTTGCAAGATTTGTTCTTCTCAATTTAACGGACCACCGAAAAGCATAGAGAGGTAATTTTACCCGCCGCACATTCTTATTTAAGGCTAATCCCAAACTACATGACTATCTCGGATTCTACTGGATTCTAGTTCTAAAATAGAAGGAACTCGGATCTACCGAACTCTTGAAACAATAAGATTCTTAAACTCCTACATATACGTACATTTTTCAATAGTTATCAAAAATAACTCGAATCAAACTCGAAAACAGATAATATCGATTAATTGTGGATAACTAATTAATTATATAGATAATGCAATTTTTCGATTCTTTCGCAATCAGTTTCGAGAAAAATTTGAAGACTTGAGAAGAAAAATACATAAAAATACTCGAAAATAGCAGAAATCTGATATTTTTTAAAATATGACGATATTTTAATATTTTAACCTTTATAATACATACAGTTGACGTGTCAGTGTATTTTTTAACATTGAATAATATTGAAAATTTTGCATTAAAAAAATCTTTGTACAAAAATGTTTAAAGGCAATCAAAATTCATATCGAAATTGGTAATGAAATAGGTGAATCTGCTTGGTCAAAAAAAAATTGTTTGTAAGTAGCTGGTTTGTTAAAAGGTTGATGTAAAAGCTATGAAGTCGATCCACGTTTAGGGACGTCCAAAAACTGAATCAACCCCAGAAATCGTTGGAAAAATGTATGATATGCGTTTGGAAGATCGTTGATTGACTAAGAGAGATTTAGACATTTCATTTAAAACAGTACGTAATATTTTATTTCAAGTTTTGAGTTTGATAAACGTGTGTGCACAGCGGGTGCCACTCTCGCTAACATTGCAAAATAAGGAAAAAGGAATTTAGTGCGTCGTTTCATCACTATAGATAAGACTTGGATCCACTACCACTATATACTACTTATTTTGTAACCTTTTTTAAAGCTGGTACGGTGTTCGCGATGGTACAAAGCCATTAAGCCGAAAGCCATTTGGCCGAATGACATTTGGCCGAATGCCACTTGGCCGAATGCCATTTAGCCGAATGAGCAATTTAGCCGAATGAGCCATTTAGCTGAATGAGCCATTTAGCCGAATGGCCGTTTAGCGGAATGAGACCTGCTGTGCACTGCTCGACTTTCTACTCTTCATTTGGCTGGTGGGATTGGGATAAAAGTTTGTTTCTGGGGTCATTAGGACATACCCTTCCTAAAAATATATGACTTCCGCTCAGAATATTCCCATCAGGCTATTTGGAATATAAATTGTGGAATTTGGATAAAAGTTCGTTTCTGGGGTCACAAGGACAAAGGACAACATTCTTTTTTTAAATTTGATTAAAAGAGCCCTGAGAACCTTAGTTCTAAAATCATCTTTAAAACACTGAAATCACAGGCTACAAAAAACTGTCCTGCAAATTATTGTTTCCATTGCCAGACATCGCAATTGCTTGTGATGTGTATTTTTAATATGTCAACAATAACACATTTCCTCCCTCCCCTCCCCAGAAAACACCCATTTTATAATTTATAATTTTTCAATCTTTAATCTTGAGGATGTGAATGTGTACCGCAAGAGCTCCACAGACATCAGCAATGGCAGCGGCTGGCCGCCACAAGGATGCCCGACACGGACAAATTACTATAATTATTCTCTATAATGCGGGGCCCGGTCTGCGTGGCAATTTTTTTCCTTTCCCTGAAATTCTTTTATTTAAATATTATAATTTGCATTTATGTAAATATGTAGACTGAAAAATTGGATATTTTCGTTGGTTTTTATTTTTTATTAAATATAAAATAAGCAAAAGTATTTACAGCTATATACCGTAATTCTGGGATATAAACCCAATTATTAAATATTTGCCTTTACTTTACAAAACACAATATGTACATTTTACAATATAATGTATAATAATCATATAAATGCACAATGCACAATGCACAATGCACATTTTGCAATAATGCGATAGCTGCACATTAAATTCATACACACGGTCGATTTCGAGGTATTTTTTTGCAAGCTGTTCAAAAATGCATTCGCAATAAATCGGTTTAAAGCGGTGGCACATTTGCATTTTTACACCGTATATTCGAATAATCGCGAACATGTACTGTACTGGTAGATAAATTAATGTATATAACATATACATATATATATAAAATGTTTGAGCGCGATTGGTGCGCCCGATATATAATGCAAGTGCTCTCAATTGCAAGAATTTTTAAACACTGTATGAAATATGGGACGTTTTCAATTTTAATAAATGCGTAATTCCAAATAGTTTTGGAGAATTTAATGATTATTTTAATATTTAAATTTACATTTGGCATTTTGGCACTTTGCCATTTTGGCATTTATGATGACCGTTTTAAAGGTTTTGATAATCCAATATATTTTCATCATTGCAAGTGGCTTTGTACACGGCAACGCAATAAAGTTGGCAACGAGTTGGCCAGATCTGCTACAGCAAACATTTTCTTTTTCCAGTGCATCTCCACTAGTGGAGAATCTAGGATTCACTTGAGCTCAACTTTATTTGTTACCTTTAAAATTATAATATTTTGGCATACATTTTTTGGATTTTTTTTTAGATATTTTTTTTTGGTATAAATATGAATTATTTCAATAATTACGAATTTTTTACTCAAAAAAAACGGATTTAATTGGATTTCTGATTTTTTAATTTGATCTTCAAATCATTTTGATCATCTTATAATCGTATATTCGAATCTACTGATTTTTTGATATTCCGATCTTTTGATCTTTTGATTTTCTGATCTTCTGATATTCTGATCTTCTAATCTACTGATCATCGCATCGTCGTTTTTTTTATCTTCAGATTTTCTGAAGAGTTTTATCTTCTGTTTCTAATCTTCTGATCTTCTTACATTTGTAGCTTCTGACTTTCTGAAATTTTGATCTCCTGAACTTCTGATCTTCTGATCTTCTGATCTTCTGATATTCTGATATTCTGATCTTCTGATCTTCTGATCTTCTGATCTTCTGATCTTCTGATCTTCTGATCTTCTGATCTTCTGATCTTCTGATCTTCTGATCTTCTGATCTTCTG
>JAAAKO020033176.1:0-13052 GCA_010015015.2 Bolitophila cinerea | reverse complement strand
TGTATGTTTGAGTTAATTATCCTATATACATATATCCTATATTTTTGTTTTAAATATCCTATAATCCTATATATATATTTTCTTATATTATTTTTTTAACATATTGTGTGTTGAAATTCAATAAAACGGACTTTGACTCAGAGACAAATGCGGCACGGCTATTTTGCCAATTGAGGCAGAGTATAATGCAACTAGGACAAATGCGGCAATTCTTAAAATGAGAAAATGACAAATGCGGCACATGACAAATGGGGCAGGGATATTTTGCCAGATGCGGCACATTGTATTTGCGTTATAGGGCAAAATAGGGCTATTTTTTATGTGCATCGCATTTAAATTACTATATAAAAGTGCCGCATTTGTATGGACAAATGCTTGTGGAATTACAGACATTATTCTGTTTATTGATTTTTGTTGTTTTAGTAAAAACGGCACGTAGTGCCAAAAGAAAAGCGCGCGCGATAATAGAAAGAAAAGAAAACTAGTAGATCGATTTTTTGCTTCGCAAAAAACAAGCAAAATACTGGCATAAAACATACAAAAGTCTAGCAAAAACCAAGAATTTCACTAAACTTAGACTTTTTTTAGTTTTTTTTTGTAGTGCGGTTATTGGTGCGATTTTGAGATTATAAGGAAAATAAGCGGCACTTTTTAATATAGAAATTTGCATACGATGCCCATAAAATAAATGTGTTGCATTTGTCCGGACAACTGCGGCACGTTTGCATAGTAATCAAAATACGATTTACGTACGCCTCGCCTCAGTTATCATGTGCCTGAAATAAAAGTGCCTCGAATGTCTAAAATGTTTGCCTCATTTGTCATGTGCCCCATTTGTCTTATAATAATAATAAAAAATACATTTGCTCGCATATGTAGAATTTAATGCAATACCGGATTTTGATATCAGTTTTTGAAATAGTGAAAAATTAGTATTGTATTTTTGTTAGTTCCATCTGCAAGTATTTTGGCTCAGAGCTGTTGTCCTATAAACGGTGAACTTTCAAAAATCTTGTTGTGACTTTAGTTTTGGTTGGACCTATTGATTAATTCGATTTGAAAATGATAAAGGCTTCTGAAAAATTTTAGAACCTTTATTTTGAATTTATTCAAAGGTAAAAGAAAAAAATGGCATTTTTTTTTGTTACACTGAATACATTTTTGTTACCAAGAAAACCTAATACCTAAAATAAATTACCAAAAACAAATTATTGTTACAAAATCAAATTTGTCAACATTGTCTTCCATACGTAATTGCTAACTTACAATTAAACAATAATCAGCATTAAATCAGTTTGATTTTATTTTTATTGTTATAAGGGTAGTAAAAATATATATATTGTTCCTAAATCATGATATTTGCTTTTGTTTGCTTTTTGCTATACTTTTTGCTTTTTATTATATATATAACTATATGTCTCCATTTTGATTGCAAGACCAATTTTACACTGGTAAAAAATCCTTATTGGCAAAATATGAAAAAATATATTATTTCGGAATCTAATGTTTGCCATCGTTCACTGACCCTAAGTCCCACAAATGAAGATTAAAGGAGAGAATATAGAGAGAGATTATTTATGTAACTCGAAACTGACTATGTATATTTGAATTTTACTTCAGAAAAATGAATATTTAATTTGAATATTTATGTAATATTCAAACTGGCGACATCTCTTGCGTAAGGCAAATGCTCTAACGTCTAACGCTAACCCCTCGGCTATGGTGGCTCCTGTTCTGTTTTGTAAATTAATATAGTCATATTTCGAATACATAAACTTTATAATTTGTGTATATAAGGTTAGGAAAACTCTGCTTGGCTATAGTAAAATATTCTGTTTATATATAGTGTCTGTATATACAATACAAAAATACAAAGTAATGTAAAAGGTATCATATTATTTTACACGCATTTTTAAAAATTAAACCTGGATTGATTTTGACCAAACCTATATTTATAATAATATTAAAGAAAGAAATGACACGCGATCGTGAGCGAATAGTACGTCCTACTAGGTCAGACCATTCACACTTTACACTTTTTATTACAGTATATTTGCGTGTTTGCGGATTACAGCTTTTAATTTAACCCTTTCTTGCTTAAAGATTGAATGTAAAATAACAATTTAAATTCTAATACAATTGATTTTTTTTGGAATATTTAGTATTCCTAAAACTTTTTTTTTTAGTTTTTATTACGTGACCTATCAGTCAGGATTTTTGCTGTCGCGCAAAAATGAAAGAAATATTCAGAAAGGTATGGTGCGGGTATCTGGGGAGAGAGACATTTTCAAATCTTGTTTTCCTAAATAATAGTATAACCTTAAATTCTGCAAAACAAAAAACAATTAATAAATAAACTCCAAAGTTTTTTGAATAATACGTCTTTTACTGTTATAAAGATTTATTATATATTTTATCATTAAACTGTTGGTAAAAATACTGTAAGATACGAGTATTATTCTTTTTTTCATCATTTTTATATCAAATTTAATTTAGAATTTTATAAAATATAAAAAAAAAAAATAGACGTTGTAAAATTCGGGTTATAAAATCTGAAAGAATATATTTTTTTTTATACACTTTTGTATTTGAAGAACATGGTTTTTAATGGCGGAAATAGTGTTTTAAAAGTACAAAAGGTTCAAAACTTAAAATATTCAAGCGTTGCGTAAATACAGTTAAACTGATGAAATTTATTTGAATCAAAATTAATAATTATTTTCATTCATTTTATGATGTAGGATCTTTTAAGAAGATATGTATTTTCAAAATTGAAAATTGACTTATTTTAAATGATTTTTGGTATATGTTTTTACTTTACAATTTTGTAAATTTGTTTTTTTTTTTCTCATTCCTTAGCAATTTGGCTTCGTTGCACTTTATAAAGAGGCTTTAAAACGGTTGTAACGGTTGAAAAACTCTACAGTTTGTTAAATCTTATTAAATTTAAATTTTCAAATTGTATGATTAATTATATATAATAATTAAAAGTATTAAGTCTCCTGTAGCCACATTCAAATTAAAATTTTACGGCGTGAAAATATATATTTGTAAACTATATAAAAAAGTCACTAGATGAGACTTGAATTATAATATGGCCACTGCCCCCGAAAAATAGTGTGTTGTTGAAAATAGTTTTGTACGCAGTACATATTGTTCAGGCTTGATTTAAAATATAATTTATTATAAAATGTGGACATTTTGTCAACAATAAATGATCGGGAGTGATTATTGTTCATGATCGGCGTTTAAGAAAAATCTGTTTGAATAATCAAATAGCTCATGTTTCAGTAGTGCAATTTTTTGAAATGCATCCCTTAAAAAAATACTTTCATTTATATAAAAAAAACTTAATCGTAAAATGTCCTCATTTTTTGAAAAGGCTCCAATCTTAGGTTTTACTAAATGCAGAAACTTTTGAAAATGTTTCAACTTGTTTATTTTAATTAATATAATATTTAAATTTCATAAAATTAAACAAACATTTCTGTTTTTGATATAAAGGTAAAGATAAAAACAAGACAAGCGAGGTCGAGGCTTAGATTTAACCCATCCTCAAAAATTAAAATCTGCATTTGGACATAATGTTTAATTATAATCACATAATGCTCATTTGAACCTAATGTTAAAAAAATATAAAAATATACACAATAAACTATTTCAATTTTAGTATTAGTTATATTTTAGTATTTTTTTTAATTCTATTTGGCTTGTTATATTTTAAAAAATATATTTTTAGAAAGTGCAGCGTGCAATTAAAATTTAATTAACGAAGGAATGTAATGCTTGATTTTTAGTAGTATCAAAAAGCAAATAAAAACTAGCAAAAACTAAAATATTATTCACTAGGAAAAAAGAAAAAGCTTAGGCAATGGCTAAAAGATTTTTTCTACATTTTAATAGATAGGATAGAGGGAAATAATCACCAGATTAACATATCTATTTCTTCACTTGATCAGTGATTTATTCAGAGCTAATAACAAATCAGTGATAAAGCAGCTGATCAACGATTTTGATAGATTGCGTCAATTCAATCGTAATCAGTATAGAGCCAATGTCACGTGGGCGTCAGGCAATCGCATTAAAGACTCGACTGTCTTGCCTCATTTTTCGTGTGTTTATGGCATATTTTGGAATTTTTGCATTTTATCCTATTCTTCACTAATACTTTCCGAAACTCGAAATCGATACATTTTATAATAGCTATTTAGTTCTGACGGCAAAATTTAAAAGAAAGTGAAAAAATACAGATCTGTGGAAAATTCGTTTAAATTGATATAGATGAATTGATTTGTATGAATTATAAATCAATTCATCTATATCAATTCTTCTAAAATAAATGCATCTAAAAACCAATTCGTCTAAAATAAATTTGTCTAATTCTATATTATATAAAATCAAATCGTCTAATATCAATTCGTCTAAAATCAATTCGTCTAATACAAAATCATCTAAAATAATTTCGTCTAAAATAAATTCATCTAATATAAATTCGTCTAAAATTTATTCATCCAATATCATTTCGTGTAAAAACAAAAAAGTTAATCCCAAAGTATTATAAATTAGCCAAACTATGACTAAAAAGACTGATCGGAACTTAGAAATCCAAATTTTGGTAATCAAGTGCAATAATCACGGATTTTTTTTAATCAGGTCTTTAGTAATTGGCCTTAAATGCAATAAGATAATTGAAAACTATAAAAATATAAAATGTCCTTAAATTAGACAAAGCTGAGAGAACGGATGATTTATTATCCTGTAGCTGTTTTTTTCAAAGGAAAATACAAGTTGCTATACAGTTATTATTATTTACACTGTAAGTATATACAATACAGATGTATAGCATAATATAAAGTCTAAATATATAAATATATATAAAAATACAAAATCGTCTATACATAAAGTATGTTATTTATGTATATATTTATATGTTTTATGTATAAATGTATATTATCGTTTAAGCTTTATAAGGCACTCCTCCACTTGATCTACAAATCAACAAAAGTAGTTCGCACAAATCATTCTGTACATACAAAATATAGCTCACAGTTGCCCCCGGTGAGCAATATATATATACTATAAATATGTATATAATCTACAATGAACTATATATACTATATTTATATATTCTATAAAAACCTAAGTGCCATTACTACATATATATTCTATGAATTTTGAAGTAAAGGTAAATATTTGTTGGTGCTTCCACAAATAAAATGTGAACCCTTTTCTTTTGCATTGTGAAATACACACACACACACAAACATTTTGGGGCACCTGATGTGCGTGTGTGCGTATATACACGCTTTGTATATATATATAATATATACGATTGTGAGAGGAAAATCGATTTGGTCGGAAAAGAGCGCAAATCATGTTCGCGCGCGCACCTCAGTATTTTGAAGGTATATACTCGAATGTATGGTGTATTATGGGAGTCTTACAATGCGATGGTGTGTGGCTATACGATGTCATCGACGTCGTCGCAGGGCTTTCGGCTTTGTGTAGAGCAACCTCTTTCAATGCATACACTCGTATATATATTTATGATAGACATACACACACACATTCTCACAGAACTCGCGGTTCGTGTCTTAGCACATATATACACACTTAGTAAATACAAAATGTATATGTATATACGTGGTAGCATGACCTGGGGTAAAACCCATATTCCTGCATATAGAAATTCAAATACTAAACCCATTTACACCAGCAATATTGCAGGATTCCTGTCGATACGACATTGCCGTGTATAAGCGATAGTATATATATACACTTAATATTTATGTACGAGTTCACTAGCCCCCCAATCACATTAGTTCAGCCAAGCTCGCATTTTTTTCTTTTCTGAATTGAACATTAGCTTTACCTACACATTTAAAAATATATTTTTTTATGGATATGATAGGCATTAGGCATTATACCTGGTGGCGTGCATAAAATAATATGGTTAGAAAGGATTACTGAAAAAAATGCGTTTTGCGTCTGAGCCACGGTTTAATCTTTCGTGAAAAGCATCACTTTCAGTGAAATTGTGAAATAAGCTATTCAAGCGGTTCTTATATAATGGATTCTGGTTAGAATTAGAAGTTGTCTTATACAGATTGTATAGATCTAAACTAAACCAAACGTGTGATTGGCAATATTGTTAGAGATTAACTTATTTATATTTTGATAATGACAGGAATTTTGGCATGTATAAGATTTTCTTTGTCTGAGTCATGTAGCAACACAAACAATTAGAATCACAGCCGCTATAATTCTATAAACTGTAATTTTTCAATCTTGATCATTCTTTAAAGCTTTCATTTTTTGGGATATAATTTTGAACCTCTCAAACACCCTCTTGGGGAATCCTCTAGTTATTGCTATACAATTTATTGTAGTCCATACAATTTATTGTAGTCCATACAATTAATTATTATGATTACTGATTATGGTGGTTGGATATCATCAGCAAAGACGATTTCATCATATATTAGGCCATATGGGGCGTTTAAGAGCTGGGTAACCGTAAAACAATAAAATTACATTAAAACTGAAGTTTATAAAATCTACCGAATTCCGATAAACCCATCGTGCGTATATATTTTTTTAGTCTACATTCCTCAGACTAGTGCTTAATCCCGTCGCCCAAGGTTTAGCACTGATTCGTACAATGTTTCTTAAAGAACAATTTAAAAACTCTGCACTGCTATCCGTTTCTAGAATGCAGCTGTTAGAATCCAGGAAAAACACCATCAACTTCTTAGTGTAGGTCTGGCTTATGGTCGAAGATAAGCCAAGCCATAGAACAAAGTAGATACAGATCAAGTTACCGTTGATGAAGAGTCAAGGGATATTTTAGATATACCAGTAAATCTGAAAGAGCTGTCTGTAAACTTTAAATCTGAGCATTTATTTTAAAATACAAATCAATAAAATTTGCCTTAAAATTAAAAAAAAATGCAAAAAAAAGTGTTTAAAATGTTTGTGAGATTTTATAAATTATTTGTTGTACGTTGTTCTTATTTGTATCACATTACACAAAAAATATTTGCTAATTTGGGGCCAAGGAATTGATTTCGATTGTCAGAAAATTGTACATGTCTCTCCTGCTGCGATATAGAGTGTTCGAAGAAATCCTCCACAAATAGTTATTTTGACAAACATCCCTAAAAATAAAATCATAGAAAATTAGTGGAAAATAAGTGGAAAATAAGTGGATAATTAGATATATTGTTTAAAAAAGCGATAAAAAAAACAATAAACTGTAAAAAAATAGATGAAAATCCAAGTGATTATTTCCATATACCTGAAGTAAATTTGGGTGTTTTAGAAAGTTTGTTTTGGGGACAAATAAAAGAAAAAAAAACATAATAGATATTAACAAAAACAATTTTCTTATTAATTGTTATTTATTTATATTTATCTGGTATTTTTCGGTTTCACTAGTAAGGAAAAAGCTTACAGGTTGCCACCTCTTTAGCTATTTTGATCATAACTCGCCTAAAATCAACGTATCGCTTCGTTGGAAAGAGGATGTTAAAAGCTTTTATAAATATTATAAATATTAGAATTCTAATAAAAATACTAAATGTTTAGCATATTTTCAAAAACATGCATTATTATACCCGTTTTGAATAAACTTGATAATAAATTGAAAATTCATGATATTTTTGGAATTATTTAAAGATTATGTAATATGAATGAAAAAGCAACACACTACAAATAACTACCATTTATTGGCTATAAATATGTTAAATTTATGAGCACAAAAAAACACAATATTTTTAACATAAACATTTATTTGATAGAGTATTTTTGCACATTTTGAGCTCTATCTCAGAATCTATAAGAGATAGGAAGTTGTGTTCTTTTATGGAAATGTATCCTTATCTTTTGGCTAATCTTTTTCAAAGAATTTAAATTTTTATCTCTTTAGATTCTAAGATATAGCCATTCACGTCGACTTTTTCAAGTGGCTCTTTCACCCCACCAGGTCGAAAGAGCCAATTTTTGGTTTGCTGAAAAGTCATGAAAAAAATAATAATAAAGGTAAAATAATTATTTTTTAAAAGAATCCATTTTTTTATTATTTTGAACGACCCCTTTGCAGTGAATTGATACTTTTCTGGTGGTTGATTTTGCGGTCAATCCGGAATGATTCAGATTGTAATGGTTTTGACGAAATTTTAATGCGTTTAATTGTCGCAGACAACCTTGAACAAACGTTTCACGGTGACAGGCGAAAAATACCTTGTAAAAATCTCTCATAATCTCCTATAATTTGTTTTTATGTTTTTGTTAAAAAAAAGAGAATGCTGCGCATGCGCACACAATTTTTGTTGTGTACTGAAAATGCTTTTGGGTATATTTCATGCCACCCGCTTGACTAGCCCAAAAAAGCTTTGTCCAATGGCTCCAATTTGTGAGTTGTATGTCAGCGTCAACAATAAATTACCATGTTTACGACTATTGAAGCAAAAGACCAATGAGGAACGGCATGGCTGTCTAGAATCAGCAGTGCTGGATTTTCTTTCGTATTGCTGGCATATCTTTAAAAGCATTGCAACATTATCAAAAATTGTTTGCCTTTCATCCACTTAGACGGTTTTCTCGTACCATCTGAACCCGATGAAGCATTTGTTAAAAGTGCTGCTGAAATTTACCGCTTGTACAAATATTAGAAAACGGTGGCTCTTTCGCCCCACAGACACATTTCACGGAAAAATCACAATAATTCCTTAACCAAGAACACCAACCCAAACCAAAATTACCATTACATACAAAATACATATATTTATTAAAAACACTTACATTTAATTTAATTTCACACGTAAAACACAGAATAAATATTAAAAATGTTGGAGAAAATGTTCAATAACTTTTTCCGAAATATCAAATGACTCTATATATCGGCATTTGTTTTTCCAATCATGATTATATTTATATAAATCTTGAGGACTAAAGTAAGCATTGTTCATGCAAAACTTCAACTTCGTAGGACACACGTAAGCGAGAAAAGACAAAATAGCTTTTTCGCCACATTCTACTTTATTGACGATGGAAATAATTAAAATAATATGTTTAGTTTTCATCTTTATTCTAATTAATTTTTGAATAACAATTAACTGAAAATATACTATACGTTTAAATTGAACATTGAAATTTCGGCTTTCATTTTAACCGTAAAATGCTTAACTATTATATAACCTAAAAAATCAGATAAAATATTACTGAAAATTTAAATATAATTTAAGTTTATAAATAAACATTCTTCAACTGAATCACAGTCAAACATTAACAGTAAAATAGTAAAATAAAGAATACTAAAATTATTCGGTTGATTTTGGATTTATTTGTATAACAAATTAACCTAATATTAATTGAATAAACTTCAACTACATTTTCAGTGTTATGTTTTATCAGAATTTAACCAACTTTGTTGACAGTTATTATTATATTATATATTATTTTGTTTTTATATAACATTTAACCAACATTTGTCAGTAAAAATATATCCCTAATTAAACTATTTTTTCAACAAAAATTTCCGAAAAGTTTGTGTTTAACAATTTTTTAACCGAATATTAACATTAGGCTTTTAACCAAAATTGTTACTTGGGTAAAAAGTCCACGATTAAAAGACTATAAACCGGTATATGTTTGGCCTTTTTTAAAATGTTGGCATAAAAATATAATTATAAATGGCATAAAATATGACGTATTTAGCATATCTCCCGAGGGCAAGATTCCCCTATTAAAAAACATAACATTTTTAAATACTCTTAATTTTACACCAAACACTTTTAACTTAATTAGATTTCCTCCTTACACCCTATAGGAGCTGAAGAGCCGTTTATGCAAAAAAAAACAGAGGAATTCATTGTTGATGTCTTACATTTTTGTATTTATATATAGAAACAATCTAGCGACCCACTTCAAAACCTTTGAGGCCCACCATTGGGTCGCGGTCCACAGCTCTGGATACGCTGATTTAAAGTACATTTTCCAAAAACACTCAATGAATATTTATTTGTTACAGCAGCCGAAGATCGAACCCAGCCGGTTTCGATCATTATCAAGTCCGACGTGTTGCCTCTCTCTTTCATCGGTATATCTAGTAAAATCCATCCCGTAATTAGACTCTTCTCGTCCACGTTTACCGCATTTATAATTCGATTGAAATAAGTCCATCGAAAAGCACGTCTTTTTTGCCTTTGCCAATTTCTTAGCTAAAGAAAAACAATATAATCCCAACTGCGCTAATTTTGGTGGTAATTGCTCAATTAGATTGGCTCACGAAATCGTTTCAAAGCTAATTTAAACAGTTTAGCATATGTTAATCCGTAAATGCTACACGAAGACGATTGCCTATCGCGATAATACGGATTATCCGCACATCCTTTTGGGTCGGTCCCTTTTTGAAATTTGCATTCGACAGACGCAAAAACAAAAGGACGAGCAGATAAGAAAAAGGGATTTAGCTCCTATATACGAAAACAGCAATGTCTTAACACCACGCAGATAAATGAGCGTTAATATGCATACTTATGCGCATATTCCTTTAACATAATACGGTTCAAGCAATAACTCTTTGCTGTGTCGCATTCCCGTTATCTACCTGATGGGTTGCACGCGCGTGCACAGTTCTCCAAAAATACCAAACATGCGTTTGCATTTGAACAAATAATTGTTTTTTGAAGTGAAAGAAATGCATTTTTAACTCTTAAGACGTGTGTACGTGACTTCGATCCGAAAAAGACGTTTAAATGTCGAGGTAAATGTACATGCAAAGTACAATTACGAATTTTAGTCATTGTCTCTAAACTATATGTACGATAGGTATATAAAATACAAATATTTCTTCCCACCGATTCTCGGCATACACGTCCTCCTAATGTATTTTTAAACCAAAACTGGGAGACAAATAAATTTACGATGAGGAAGACGAGCGCGCGCGCGCGTGCAAACGTGACCTCAAATAAATCGAATGCGTCGGAGGAACGTCGCATAATTTAGTACATGAGTAATTTAACTAATACTAAGACAAGTGATATGTTTTCTATATAGTCTGTATACTAAGGCAGAGGTCTGTATACAGTAAATATACAGCAACAAAAGATTTGAGACGTGCTCTGGATGGAAAACCGAATACCAGTAGCAAACACGCTTACACACACACGTCTTGCACATGAAATTACCACCTATTCGAAGATGGAGATTCGTGTTTCTTCAGAAATATTCAAATGGTGTATTTATGGGTTTTGAAAAGATTACAGTTTAGCGTTTAAGTGAGTACAATGTCATCAATTGTGAGGTGCGTGCACGTAATTTACGTTTTATTGTTGGTTGGATGAGGCTAATTTCGATGTACATAAATTTGAATCGCAAAGAAAACAAAACGAATCCCATAATTATATGCTCGGTATAGTTATTTTTTGCAGAGAAATATATTTGTTTTATATTACTTATGTAAATGAGGTATTGATTTCTGCTAAGGAATCTCAAGTTATTCTTTTATTATAATTTTTTATTTTACTGTTCCAAAATTTTTATAATAATCACATTTTTCATCGTCAATTTTGTACTCTTCTCAAAACTGACAGTTGCAATACAACCTGCAATTAAATTCAATAGCCTAATCAGGTGTTGAGCGCTGAAAATCCGCCCTATATTTATTTTCTATCATTATTTATATTATACTATTTAAAGAAAGTGAAATTCACACCACCTGTCCAAATGCCTCTTCTATACATTTGCGGTGAACTTGTAGAAGCGGTAAAAACTGTTAGAACCCTTTTATTCTCAAAAACCCCGTTATAACTGTAAATTTCTCCCACGACTGTATAACGTGCACACACCTTTGCTGTGCAACAGTTGTTCCTTTGCTGCATTCACAATATGTTCAATATAAAAGAAACAATTACAAAAATCGGGACAATGCAAATATACAAATAAATATACAAACAGAAAATAAAATCAAAACACCTTTCGGATTCAAAGGTTTAGCGGTTTCAATTCAGGTGCATGCTATTGATAACAGCGCAACTGTTGTATGGGCGTTTGGATGAACGAACACAATTGTTGTTTAATATAAACTTTTTCATATTTTTGAACTTTGAGAGTGGTAATCTCGCACGGGAATCATTTATTGGATGCCTTTCTCAGAATGGCAACTTGAGGTTTTCATAATGTAACGGGAAGAGCAGGTTCACTAATACACTGTTCAACGAATCAATGTTTATATAAAAAGGGTTTTTATTTTCAATAAATGAAATGAGTTGTATTTGTCTGTCATTTTATTTTATTATTTAATACAAATTGGACTAAAATAGCGTTTTAGCACTTTCAAACCTTTGGAGGGATTATAATTTTTTTCTCTAATTTAAAAAAAAAAGTATATTTTAATTAAAAAAATTGAGTTTTTTTCTTCTTCGAAAAAAAAACTATGTATGATAAAACAACATAATTAAAGTTATTTATAATGTTTGTGTAATAATAGTTATTGTTGTTTAATTTAAAATGATGACGTATAGAACTCCAAACTTTCACTCTGCGCATTTAAACTCTATAGTTTTTTTATAGAACTATACCAGGTTATAGCTAAAATATTTCTTCTATATATTAAGATAAAAATAAAATGATAATAAAAATATTAAGATAAAAAAGAACAACCAATTGGTCGAATCACGATTGGTCGAATCTGTTTTTGATTGTTTTTCTTTTAAATTAAGCCATTTGTGAATCGTCCAATCGTGATTCGGCCAATTGTATCATTCGGCCAATCGAACTATTCGGCCTATAGTAATTCGGCCAAACGTAATTTTGCCAATCGTATCATTTGGCCAAACGTGATTCGGCCAATCATTATTTGGCCAATAGAAATTCGGGCAATTGAAGTATAAAATTATAAAATCTGTAAAATTATTAAATTTTTTAATGTATATGGTATTTTATAATTGTTTTTTTTTTTTTTAATAAAATGGGAATATTGGTGTAAAAAATGGAATAAAGAGCAAAGAACACGATGCTTCATAAAAGAAATACCAAAGCTTATAATCATA
>JAAAKO020033165.1:0-13052 GCA_010015015.2 Bolitophila cinerea | reverse complement strand
AGAGAACATATTTTATAGGTTATGTTAATAAAAGAAGTTATAAATAGAGTATTGAACATATTGATTTTTTGCGAATTTCTTTAATTTATTTTTTATTTTCAATTGTTTCATGTTGTTTTACCTGATTTATTGAAAAATATACGAAACAAATAAAAAGATCAAATAAATAATTATTGATTATATGCATTTTTAAATATTAACGTATATTATTTACTTATGCTTTTATTTCTATGAGGGGCACCCTTGATATAAGTACACATAATTATATAAAAGTATATATAATTATAAATATAAATAATACAGATTTAAGTGGACTATTCGCTGAGATAATATGGAGGAATCGCACAAACACAGATATTTAAGATACATACATTTCCCAGGATTTGTTTTTAAAATAACCCCGGTTCCTGACAAAAAATTAAAATCGAAATATAGCATTCAATTAATTCTTACAATTTATTTAAATCAGCAGGATGAGATGAAATATATATAAGAAAATTTTAAGAAATATTTTACTAAGGGCAACTCCCATCAGGGCAACAAAATTATGAAAATGCATGTTTCTTTTTCGAATTGATATCATTATTTAGATTATACATACAATAATTTGGTTTTACCCATACTTGTTAGGGAATATTTGGTCATATTTTACACATTGGAGCCTATTTAGTGATATTTAGAATTTGTGACCTTTTTTTGGTTATATTTTATCTTTTTAGGGTCATATTTGTCTTTTATTTGTCATTTATTATTTGAGTGTCTTATTTGATCATAATAATAATAACAACAACAATTATAAAATTATTTTAAATATATTGATTTACTATTAATTTATTACAAGGTGCATTATTTGCAATATGGTTTTTATTTTCTACGATTTACTTTTTTATTATTTTTTTTGGGCATATTTTAAAGGAATAATTTCATCAATTTTTCATAATTAAACATTTTTTTGTATCCCAATTGAAATATTATTAAACCTATTATATTTGCTTTTGTTTCAATTGAAAAACAACTAACTCAATTTAAATGTTATCTATATATATATATATATGGTAAGGTAGTTCATAAGAGTTGATCCCAAAATGTTTTATTGAATTCTTGATATGTAGTCGTATCGTTTTTTCTTAAATACAAATCTGATACATGATTTAAATGCTCGTTGTAAGATTCTTTCGGATCTACAACAATTTTTGGATGCAATAATATCAACATAGCAAAAGTGCGGCATTAAAAGCGATTTAACAAATAACATTCTAGCTTTAAGTTTTGATAAGACCATACACTACGAAGTGATGTATAGACAGTTGAAGCTATTTTGTTACAATTATCTACCCAATCCAAAGACAAATTAATTGTCAATCCAAGGTTTATTATACTGCTGCTGAATTTTATGACGGAATCGTTTTCAATTAATGGGAACATTGCTTAGTCTTAGTCTTATCTACATTTAAATTTAGTCCATTAAACTTAGCCCAATTAGATTCCGACTTTAATCCACATTGACAAGTAAGATGTACATTCATTGATATTGTCAGATTTACAAAATAAATAAATTTGCATATCATCAGCATAAAGATGGAAAAAACCGTTTGGAAGTACAGATGGAAGATCAATAATGAATATTTAAAAAAAAATTGCTCCTAAAACTGAATCTTGTGGTACATCTGTATCAACTGTAAGAAAAGAAGAGTGATAGTCAGAAATTGAAACACATTGTTTACGATTGGATAAGTAATTCTTTATAAGATTTATAAGGACAAAAATCATGCGATTTCGCCAAAAGTCCAGAAGAACCAAGACAACTAAATCCAGACTGAAGTTCAAACATTAAATTATTTGCATTGATATATTAAACTATTAGATTTTTAATTAGAATTTCAAAGACTTTAGAAAAAACAGGTAATATACTTATGGATCGGTAATCATTACATATGATCGATCTTGGTTACTTTGGTATTGGAATAACTTTGGATTTCTTCCAAATACTTGGAAAAATTGACGAAGTTACTTCTGTATTAAAAATATAGTCTCTTGATAGTGAGTCCAACCCAATGGATATGTAGATCAAGTAAGTTAATGAACGACTAGGCGAAGTAATTAGATATGCTGATAATATCGTCGCATTTATAAATGATATTACAATTAATCTTTCTGGCGTCAATATTTAAGTTGTTTCTTTAAAAAGTTCATAAACTATGGGGGGCGCTTATAAAAAACACCAAACAAAATCCTTGAAAGTGGAAAAATCTATTCAACAAATAAATGATAGTCATAGCTTTAGAAATCATATATTCTTAATAAGAACAGTAAATTAAAACTGCTTATATATTAGTATGATATCATCTCTACATATTGATGTGATCAGCAAAATGGGTCTATATTTTGAGGACAGCCTGATTAATCTAAAACGGATACGAATTCCAGCTACAACTTTCATAATTTAAACATTTGACCATCAATGTTTAAGAGCTTCCGAAATTTTGAACATATTTTTAGAAATATAAAATAATCAGTTGTATTTACATTCAAAATATTTTCATTTGAAGCTTTTAGTACAGTTTTCAATTCCTAAAATATGATTTTAATTTGTGGCAATAGGGTTCTAAAATGTCTAAAACGTAAAATATTTTGATTTTGAATACAACTAAAGTTTGTTTAATTTAAAGGTAGAACCCACTGAAAATGGTATTGTTCTTCATAAAAGATAAACTGTGCTGTCTTTCCCAAATGCCATTTTTAAGCCTAGAAAATTAAAGAAAACGGATAATGCCATCAACCTTGAGAATTAGGCAGCTATTCGTAGCATAATTCGACTGTTTTTGCTTTGGAATTTTCAAATAAATTATTTTGAATTATCCTTTTGAATCTGCCAAATAAATTAACATACTATACTCGGTGATCCTTCTATTCTGCAAAATAGTCAATACATTTTATGGTAGAAAACCGATATTTTTCCGTTTTCGCCTTTTTACAGGAATGTGTACTTTCGCAGTCAGTGACTGATTGTGTTGAATGTTTTTTTATTGTATGAAAAAGGATTTTTTATTATAATGTAATTTGAAATGGATAAAATAAAACAGTGGGACTGGAATAGATTGCTTTTAATTAATGATGAATGTTAATGTAATATATTATATACTTAGAAACATAATTGGAAATAAAATCATATATATATATATATATATATATATATTAATTTTGAGACAATAAATATAATACATTTGTTTCATGTAAACGAATTTATGTTTAAGAAACGCACGGAAATATTCAATTTTAATACACTAAATATAAAATAAAGCAAAATACGATCGAATATATTTCAAATTATTAAAAATGTACCTAAAGAGATATTTTATTTTGTCTATCATACATTATACATAAAACATAACTCTATGATGTATCAGAGTATTCCGTAGTGTCCAAATAAATGCATATATGATCCTAGTACGTAAAGTGACGACTTCTATTCTCGGGTATACACTTAAACTAATATATTGGTCATTTATTAGCCGGACATAATTCATATAATGGACTTGGGTAAACCGAAATGCAATTTGCCTTCTCTCGCAATATCAATTTGTCCTAGAATTGCCAATTTATATGTCGATTAAGCCTTTATGTATATGTATATATGTATATATATGTATTTGTATACATAAAACAATGTGGATAACGTAAATGCGGCTACCCTTTCGATTTGAAGTATTATAAATGCTATTTGGAGTGTAATGCGTGCGGTTACGGCTAATTTAAATTATGTTATTAAATTGTAGAATTTATAGCTAATAGTTATTTTCTTTTATTTGTAGATAAAAATATGAAATATGGCTTTTATTGGTGTTTTATTTTTATATATACGTATATTGTATTACTTATAAATAATAATTATAAAAAATATATAATAATGACATTATATCGCATTAAAATTAGTCCCACAAGTTTTGTTGCTATAATTGGTTTATATATACTATAAAAAGTGTATATAACTACAAATTATAATATGTTCTAGTACATATTCCCTTTAATAAATATAAAACATAAAGTATCCATTATTTTATACTACAAAACAATAAATCTATTGTTACATTAAAAAAACTACACAATATGCTCGCAAACAGAAATACACAATTCGAGTATATTGACACGCAGTGCAATTGTTTACCTTGTTGCAGGCAAACAATGCAGCAGCCAATCTAAAATAAAAATGCAACAATGTAAAACGATTAACTGTTTATGGAAAAGCTTTGTTTTGATTTTTGTTCGACTACAAGTACCCACTTGAAAATGCTTATAAATCACGTAGTCTTAAGTACGTCCACTTGAATTTCAACCGTGTTTTTTGCCTAATGCAGATCTATTGAACAACCCTTTTCGATACGCGTGTTATGTGTGTGTGTGTGTGCAACGAGAGTGAAGGGTGAGCTGAAAGGGGATGTGTACACGCAAAGTGTATTTCTGTATTTAAATAATCTTTTAAGTAAATAAATCATCGAGTAAAGCAAACATTAGAATTGGGAAGAATTATCGACATATTATTATATTCAATAGAAAATTTGAAGTTTAATTGCAACTCTAAATAAGTTCATCTGTATATTTTGAGGAAGTGTTCAATTTAAATTAGAGGATAATAAATTCCTGGGTATAGGGATATTTCAAACCGATGAAAAAAGTTTTTTTTATAGCAAATTGTTGAAGCTGTTATTTCTTTTTTTTTCGATTTATATCCGATGAAAAAATCCGAGACTAGTTTTAGCTTTCAATACCTCACCTAAAAGTTTTCGCAATATTTTTTTTTTAAACACTCTACCTTTTTTCATAATACACGTATTTTATGTTTAATTACAATATTTTGTTTATTGGAATTAGTTTTTTTAGAATTTTATATATATTTTATAATAATAATTATTATTTATATCATAACTCAAGAAATATTAAATATTTATACAGAATTTTTGGTATTTGAATTACATCAGATCAATTTATAGGTATAGGTATAAGTATAGGTATAGGTAAAGGAATAGGATATATTTAAAAAATATATAAAAAAGGTACATACAAATATACCCAAACCACTTATTAAGTACCATATTATTGCAATTTACCTGAATATGCTCAACCTGAATAATGGCTGGATAATTTAGCTGAAAAATCTCTTATTTAGTGCCAAAAAATATATATTTAATTCGGAATCGTATTGTTTACATGGCCTATTTTAAGAATTAGGCGTGCAAGCGAGGCGTTCGAAAATAATGAGTATACTTAACACACTCCAGGAACTTTCAAAGTGATTTTAAACATTTCAGATAAAGCACAGTGGGCCTAACTAAGTGACCAGCGTACAACGGTAATCGGTTAGCTAATTACACCATATAATACCTATTGATGGTAAACTAAATGTATTTATGCGTCATACTAAAAAAAATTAATAAGATAAGATTCATATAAAACTAGCCAACTCTTTTAAAGATCGAAATATTTAGAAGCAAGTGATAGTCTAAAAAATGTTTTAATTTAAATTTAATAAATTGTCGATATAAGAGTTTAAAGTAAATTAAAATATATATATTGATCATATACTTATTTTTTTTAATATACACTATAATTTATAGTATATGTGCATTTGTGCAGCATTAAAGTGTATAGAATTATATGTGTTACGTATTTTATAATGTATGATAGAAACTAATACACAACCACACAAACATGCAAACACACATAATATCCTATAAATGAAAAATGTGAGCACACAGGACATGGTGTGTATTTTCACTGAGTTTTCTAAATATATATATATATATATATACATAAATATAGACTTTACCGGCGCATATATATCATATAATTATGCCTCACTTTTTCCTATGTAATTATCCTTTAATTAGACGCCTAGAAAAGCGTCGAGCCCTGGCACATACACGTACACATACACACACACATACGCAAATACACACATTATGTAATACACGTATGGGTGCGGGGATTATTATATTTGTGATGTGAGAACGGCAGCACTCTGGCAGGTTCCACGCAGTCGAAAAGGCTAAAAAAATACATTTACACAAATACGAGTATATATAAACTTGTTTTATAGGTTATATCCATGCATTAAAACACGTACAAGTACATATATATATATATATATATATATATATATATATATCGTTCAAGTGGTAAATGCTCGTTTAATGCGTTTGAATTTGAAGAGGCTACACGATATTATTCAACTATACTCTTCCAGTAATCGTATATATATATAACTGAATTGAGTATATATATATATATATATAATCGTTCGTAGTCCAATTGCACTCTACAATTTATAAATTGAGTGAAAATTTTTAAATATTTATAAGTGTGTGAATACCAACACATGGATTACGGGCGTGTGGCGGCCCTTGCCGGCGCGATGGGCGCTGCGTATACGCAGTAATTTAACTAGAACTTTTAAATGATTAAATCACAGTTGCGTCAAGACGATAAAGAATAAATATTTTTTAGACAATTTTACTTTTATTTTGTAAAATATAACAGAGTATACAAATGGAAGGTGATATCTGTCTATTTATAAACAGAAAATATACAAATATAAAAAAATATTTATACATACAAAATTATAAAGTATCGATCGGAAATTATGTTTTATATACCTTTTAAAGTGGACTATTTTTTTCTTTTATTCAAAATGTATTTCAAATGCAAAATACAAAATACTTTAAAATAATATAAATAAATAAATATTTACATATGTATAAAATCATACTTTTTAAATGTATTTTAAATACAAAATTTTACGAAAATTACATTTAAAATTCTTTTTTTGTTAATAATACATTTTCTGTTTAACTGCAAAAAATTACACTACTAGTATATATATATGTTTTAGAAAAAATATTGCAGCTAATCAGAAAATACAATCTCTTAATTTTTTGCAAGATATTTAATATGACAGTAAAGTTTTTTTTAATTTTTTTTCAACGGCCATTTAAAAAAAAAAAGTTTTTAATTTTTTAGAAAGTGAATACTATTCTCTATAGAATTGCAAATTTAGACGAAAATCTATCTGTTTGTTTTTAAAGGAAAATAATTTAATTTTTATAAAATACGAATTTAGTTTTTTAATTGTTTTGTTTTTAATTCATTTTTAAAAATATATATTTCTTTGAATTATTCTTGTAGTTTAATATTTGAAAAAATATTGCAGCCAAACAACGAAGAATACTCTCTTAGTTTTTTATGACAATAAAGTTTTTTTTTATTTTTTACGGCCAATTAAAAAAAAAACAGTAAAATATATAAGAAAGCTTTCTTTTTTTTTGCAGGATGTTTAATATGACATTGAAGTTAAAAAAATATATATTTATGATTTTTTTTAAAATATGCATTTCTTTAAAATTACTTTTTAATTTTTACATCAAATTTAAAGAAAAAACTCATTAACAAATTTAAATTTTGAAAAATAATGCAGCCAAACAAAAAAAAAACACTCTCTTTTAAAGTTTAAAAAAAATATTTAAAAAAAACAGTTATTTTAAAAGTTTTTTTTTAATACCTATAATCTTTTAAAATAATAAAAACCAAACAAATATAACAACGTATGTAAAGAAAATAGCATAAAAGCGTTAAGGCCACTGATTTTTTTGGCTTTGGAGACAATTTGGTGTCTTCAATTTAGTGTCTAACAATTTGGTGTCAACAATTTGGTGTTGACTGTATCGTCATGTTTGGGGGAATCATACCGATATTTGTATACCGTTTGGACAATCTATTTTAAGACCTGGTTTATTATTTTTGCAAGTAGTAGTACTCCGCAAAGATCTTGAAAATTAAACGCAATAACTTTATTTGTCGCATAACTCTATCTTCGCAGCTACCAAATGTATGAGATGAGGATTTCCAGCTGATTCACTGATTCGCTGCTGCGTACGCTCTGAAAAGATTGTGAATCCGTAAATTTAGATTAAGCTTTCGCTGTATGATGACAAAAAATCTCTTTTCCATACAGAGTTTAAATCAAGCAAGCTCTTATCTTAATCCGTTCTGCCTTATCCACGATTTTTGGAAGATCATTTCGGAATAATTATAAGAGGCAAAAGCACAAATAGGGATAAAAGAGACTAGCTTAGCTACTTCCCTGTAAAATATATATAAGCTAACCTAATACAGTGCTATTTTGGATTTGATTGTGATTACTGGTAATCGCATCTTTTTCTTACAAATTTGTGATACTTGTCGGGAAGCGTCAGAATATCTGGTCAGCTCACTTTTAGCCAAATGACTTTTAATGTTGAGATTTCCAAAAAGGTGACTGTAAGAACATTGAAATCTAGTCATTCTCAGATTTCAAGTGTTCTACTCCTAAACATGATTCTATGAAATGCTCCGCCTTTTTCCTCTTAGTAAGATTTCAGAGTTCTTCAAGAGATCTGGTACACAAACGTGTTTACAATTCAATGGTATCCACACAAATGTAAAAAAATAGTTGAAATAATGAAATCGATTAAAAACACCTACGTTAAACTTACGAAAACCGTGTTTTACTTTCATCGTGTTTTAGTCGGTTTTAAAATTATTTTAAAACCAATAAAACCAATGAAAGTAGCAGATCAAGTATTTTTATTTCGATTTAAATTTTTTAAAACATGTTCTTTTTTAAAACACGATTAAAACGAGTGAAAAATACGGCCGTTAGACACCAAATTACAAACATCAAATTTTTGACACCAAATTGTAGACCAAATGCTGATGATAAAATCTTGTCTTGTGGTGTAATTTCTATGAAATGTTTCTTTTCTAATTTATAGGCACCATAGACGGATCCAGAAAATATTTTGAGGGAAGGGTGGTGCATATCGTCACGAAAGTTTTTATCAATATATTGCGTATTTTACTATTTTTTTTGGGATCAGTACAGTTTTTAAATAATGTTTTTCGAAATATAGCTTTTTCTATATTTATACGTTTGCAGAATTTTGAATTTAAAATTAGGAAAAGTTTAAATAAGCTGAAATCTGTACCATCGACACCTGAATCTATTGATCTATATTTAATAAAAGGGGAAAATAGATAACTTTATTTTACAAATAAAAATCTTACAAAAACAATTTTTTGTACTTGCATTTTTTATTTTGGTTAGATTTGTGAATTTTTTTTGATACAATTTTTTATTATTTATTTGTTTTTTTATTGGGTCTATTTTAGATTTTTTGGGAACTTTTTATTGTTAGCCATAAATTAATATATATATATATATATATATCAAATAAAATAATGTGGATTACATTATTTCAAGTATTTAATTAATTAACTTCCAAAGAGAGGGGTACTATCTGGATCCGCCAATGATAAGTTCCATAGAGTCCTTAATGACCAAAAAATCTTAAATCACATTGTTTTCTTCTGAAATGCACACTGAACCAAATATTCCATAAAGAATACTCCCACATTTGTCCTCATCGTCGTTGATACATTATACATATAATATATAATAGAAAATAAAATACTTATTTACAAAATGTATACCGTATTCATTCGTAACTGAACTTCCCTTTGACATGTAAATTAGTTGTAGATATTTTGAAACGATGAATTTTAGCAATGAATAATTCATATTTGTATGAAGATGTTTTGCGAGATAAGTGTTAAGTGAAACGTGAACGTATATACGCGCGTATGCGCCAACTTTAAATCGAGCATCGCACTTTCTTTGAGAATCTCTCGGAGCTTTCGGAGCTTTTGCTATATTGTGGTCGTAGATTTGTATATTACTATTTGTATATAAATGTTTAAAAAAGGTTGAAATTTCTAGTAAATAATATTAAATTTACTAATTTTAATTTAAAAATTATTTTTGTAGAAATAAGGATTCAGAAGTTCTCCTATTAACCTAAAAGTTCCGGACCATGGTTATCACACTGCCCTGACAAACTCCACGTGTGCTTTTTTAGTGTATTCTTGTATACAAAATCTGCATTTACATCAACGCACATACACAAAAACACATACACTCACAATACACACAAACACACACACACACACACACACACACACTCACACCGTCACTCGTATGCATTTGTCATACCATTTTGTGTTTGGAGCGCAAAATATTCATGAAAAACGTACGAGCTTTAGGATTATCGTTTAACTTTTCATCATTTATTCACGTGCACCTGAATTTATGCATGGTGCAAAGCACTGCGAAAATACTTTGAAACATTCTAAGCATCCGCGTGGGCGAGTGTGTGTGTGTGTGTGGGGGGGGGGGGTACTTGTAAGTGTATGTGCGTTTAACATATATGTTGTATACATAGAGTTACACATAGAGCATAATATTACATAGGTAAACTTGATAATAGTTTTTTTATGCAATCAAATTGTTTTGCTTAACTTTGCAGGCTTTTACAAGCTGTTTTAAATTGAGTGCAACTATGGGAAACACACATCACGCCACGAATTTCTAACGGAACAAGTTTTAATGTGATAGTGATACGTTTGTGTTTGTGAGTGTGTGTGTATGTGGGTGGGCGAGTGGTTGTGTCTGTTCAAGTGCGTTAAAGTGCAACGAAACTTTTAAGCACAGGCTACCGGAGAAAACGTTAGAATTACACGCATTTTATGTATTGTATTGTATAGGTCTTAGGTGTTTTCCGAGGTGTATTCAGGCAAATAAATACACATATACTTAGAATTCAGATACTACATATAGATAAAAAGACTATATATAGACGCAGTGGATTAAGTGAATATTGCACTGGCTTTGACTTGAGAATGTCGGATTGTATAATTTGTATCATTGTAGATTTTTTTCCTGTTTCATATACCATCGTCTAATAAAAAATATACTATATTAAAAAATATGTTTTTTATTTTTATTTCAGTTCGAAATCCTCACCGGAAATATGTTGAATAGGGAACAAAAACATAGTTTAAAAAAACATGTGTAGGAACAAAAGCCCGTGACTAAAAAAATTGGTTTGATTTGATTGACGTTTTCTCATTTGAGGAATTTTTCCAATTTAGCAAACCTTTATATAGCGCATCTGTCGTATCTGTCTATCAAACTAATGAAAAAAAGTTGGTTTTCACAAAAATATATTTTTTAAACAATTATGAAGTGGAAATAATCATTTTTCAATCATAAAAATATTGAGTAATAATGGAAGGGATATTTTCACATAAAAAGCCAATTACTTTTGTAATTAACTAGTAGGTCTTAAATTAGTATATAAGCACCAAAAAAAACATTTTTATTGTAGAAATAGATAAAAAATATAATTTGGCTGTTCTGTTTTTGGTCGCTGATAGACTTTTTAATTTAAGACCGCGACGATTTATAATTTAAAAAAACGTTGTCGCAAAGACCAGAATCAGAATCTCATACATTAGTGTTATATTGTAGAATGTAGAGTAAGCTCTTTATATTTGTTAATCACAAAAAAAAATCTGTCGTCCGAATTAAAATTGCGATTAAATTTAAATTTGATGCTAACCGTTAGAATGGGTAGCATTATAATTATAATTATTCCTAAGCTGTTTCGGACGACATCCTCTCTTTTTACTGAAAAGCCATTGTTAATATTTTTCAAATAGAAATTTTCACTTAATATTTTTCGTTCAGTCAGATTTTTTTACAGGATGACAACAAAAGTATATTAAAAATAAACTACAAATTCAATAAAAATCTTTCTGATTCGTGTTGCAACAAATTTGACTGATGCTGGCATCTGAGAAATGTTTTTTATTACATTCTGATTCTGATTTTGTGACAATAACACAAAAAAACAAAATTGTTGTGAATCAAAAAAAATGTGCACTAAAAAAAGGAATATCTAAATTTGATAATTTGTGGCCATTATCAATTTTGTTTCGGGCAAAAATTGAATTTTATTTGAGATTTCGACTTTTGAACTTTGAAGTATATAAAATATTTTTATTTATATCGCTATACATCTACCCCAAATCTTACTGACTGACTGACAAGAAGCCATAGAATTGCTGTTATTCAGGTGGACAGACCAAATTTTGATTTAATAAATAACGGCAATTCTAATCGAAGCAAAGAAATATCGATTTTTTGAGATTATAATTATAATTATTATTAAACTTCTTCATTTGAAAAGAAAAAAAAGAAAATATTATTAGGGTAGAATGAATGATTTTGGAATCTTTGGCATTATTGCAATTTGGCCATGGGAGTGACCCGATAAGGTGTTGGGTATGGTCAAATTTAGTGATCGGACAAAACGTAAATATATTTTTGGAAGCTTTTGTATATATTTTTTGTACGATTCCCTTTTTAAGCGCACATTGTTTTAGTTTGTTCATTTTTTTTACATTAGATAAGATTAGATTGATTTTGGGAATATACGTCTCTTCAATCGAGAGGCAAACGCACGCAGGTCTGAATTTGGACTCATTGTGCTCTTCCAGATTTAAAAGGAACTATCAAGCTCAACATATATTTAATTTTTAGCGTACCTAAGTCGTCTGGGTTTAGGATGAAACATCCTAACATACAACATAGACATATTAATGGTGGTATAAGATCTGCACGCTGATTTTTTCGGTCATTGCTTGAACAATTTCAACCATTTCGTCAACCACATCATTTCCAGAAATATCTGAGTGTCCTGGAACCTACCGCAGCTCACCATTATTGTGAGTTGGTCGAGACATTCCTTGTTAGTTCTGGTGATTTTAAAGCAGCTTCACTGTCCGAGCAAACTATAATACTTTTGTTCACTTTAGTTAGAAACTTGGTTTGCACCGTGCTTAGTTTATATAAACCATATTTTATATATTTTACAAAATTTATTACTACATTTGGCCCGCATTTCAACAAAAAAACAAAAGAAATAAATACAAAATTATGTATTCATGATGCCTGCACCATTTGTGACTATTGTCATGAATAAGTTATCAATTTTACACAATTTTTATCAATTTTTAACAAATATTTTTAAAACAAGAATATATTATATAACAGGTCGGCTGAAAAGTTCGTATCGTTTCAATGAAAAACACATTTTTTTGTCAAAATTCATTTTTATTAT
>JAAAKO020033154.1:0-13052 GCA_010015015.2 Bolitophila cinerea | reverse complement strand
ATGAAATAGACCCCAAAACATTTTCAGTACACAACAACAATCATGTGCTGCGCAAGCGCAGCACTCTTCTTCTTTTATCAAAAACACAAAGAGAAGAAGAGAGAAAAGAGATTTTGGGAGATTTTTACAAGGTATAGTTTGCCTGTCACCAAAAATATTAACAAAGTTAAAAATAAATTCATCTTGTATGTACCACTCCAAACATGACATTTTTAACACCTTGTATTTCAGTAAGTGTTGAAAAGCGGTTCCCCTAACAATAAATGAACTAAGAAACACGTTGGGACACCCTGTATACAATACATTTTTTATATAAAAATATTTGCGCTCTAGCTATTTTTGCGTGATAACATATAGAATGATAAGAGAAAGAAAGTATAATTATAGATTGTGGGTTTATTGAAAAAATTGATCATTTTGGCACCAAATGTAGAAGAAAAAATATATTATCATAAAAACTGATTTTGCCAAATTCCAACATTCCTTGACCATTTGCAAGCTAAAATTACCTATTGACTGGACTGAATATTTATATTTTAAATGTTTTCGAAACAACGACCACTAAAAAAGTGGCCTATGTCCCATTTCCCTGATGTGATTCATCGTTCAATTGTCACATCAAAAATTGATCTAACTTTTGACATACAAATACACACAAATAAACATAAATGAATAGATGATAAACCGTTTATTTTCATACGCCGATTTTGTTCAAATTAACGTTGTATTTGATGATGGCCACAATAAGAAGGACCCTCTGCAGACTGACTGAGATGAATGCGCGTGCGCGCGTCCGTTGACGCATGTTTGTTGTGTCTGCGGATTTTGTCTGTGTTCTTCATTGTCTGATGTATTATATACGTATAGTATAGTTGTAGTATATATAGTACTCGTGAAACTCGATATTTTTAGTATACGAAATAAATAAAAATGGACATGTTCTTCATATATATATTGTATATAGTAACTACACTGAATTCAAAAATACATTATGCTTAACAACAATGGAGCGCGCGTGCGTGACACACGCTTGTGCCTCTTTTAAAAGGATGCGTTTTTGATGGTTTAGTCTTTAGTATAATGATAATACAACAAAATAAAAAAATACAATCCTGAATGTTATAATGGGAAACAAATGGATGCGATTTAAGTTTTTTAGGTTCGGTTTATGAAGGGAGGCGCGCGCGCCAAGCATGTTGTGCTGAACGGGCGGTCGCGACTTCAGGCACCATTCATGCCGTGCGCGCACATAAGTGTTCTATTACAAATTTATGCATATATAATACATACATTTGAGTTAGAGTACATATATTACATAAAATAAGTATTTTGTGTTATTATATTATATATTATTATTATGAATCCAAACCTAGCTACTGTATATTTTTTGCAGTTTGTTGAATCTTGCAAATGCATTGAAATTTAGAGTTAAATCAAAGCCAGATTAGTCAATTTTGAATTGGTTGATTAAGACTGCCGACTCAAAAAACAAGCTAAATAGTATAAAAGACAAGTAAAAGACAAGCAAATCTATTTTTATTTTAAATTAACATTTTTTGTAAGATTGTATATTTCTATATAGATAATTCCGATTTTGCAGTCCCAGAAAATGAATTTCAGAATACCTAATCTCAAAGAAGTAAAAAAAGAACGGAATTAGCCTTTTTTAATTGTTCTTTTATTTATTGTTTTACGAAATACTAATAAGTTAATGACGATATGCAATAGTGAAAAGGTAATTCCGTGTGTAGCCGCAAGTACTAGTCTCATCGCCGCCCAACACACAGAAGACATGAGCGCTGCAATTATTCACAGCTTATGTCACTAGCACTAAAAATGACGTATAGCAATCGTCAACGAATAAAAATATTTTTTATGTTTTTGATAAAATGCCCGAAGCGTTTAAGTCTGTAAAGCACTATAGCGCAGATGCCAGTAGCGTAAAATTACATTTGGATAAAGTCATGGCGCTAATTACATATGCGCCTATAATGCTAGTAACCTAAAGTGCTTATCGAAGATGTATTGGCTCAAAATGCTGCTCATCAAAAAAGTTATTATCGATGAGTATACCCAGAATTAGCCTTTTCACGATTAGGCTATTTCCGGGTATATTATTGACTTAAAATAAAGATTAAAACATAATTCCGAATAAGTATAGCTTATGTTTAATGTTTAATATTGTGGCAAAAAACATTACATTTTATTTTTTTAAATATATATTTTGTAATGTATACACGTAGAAAATATTTGCCAACAATTAATTAATTATGGTTTATTTAATATAAAGGTAATAATAATAAAGGTAATAAAATAATACAAAATATGAACAATATGGGAAAGCTTTTCAGTCGTAACACATCGGCAAATTTTTGCCGAAAAGTTGATTGCTCTAAATCAAGGAAAAGAATACCTTTTTTTAAGCATTACTAAATACATTTCTGACCAAAATAAAATAGTTGCAGTTGGAATTACTAAATATGTATCAATGGCAATTCAGTTAATAATTTGGTAAAAAAGTGTTTCATTTCATAATGTATTTTGAGACAAATGAGGACAGTGGGGAGTTTATTCTTTGATTATTTGGTAAAATACACATTTAAAAAAGCAGTCACAGAAAGTCTAGCTTTTAAAAATATGATAAGTTCGTTCGTTCGATTGATGCTAATTTGTTTTTTTTGTGGCTTTCAAGGATCATTTAAAATTGTGGTTTACTAATGTTTATATAAAGAGTATTTTGTAAATATGTAACGAATGGATATACAATGGTCTCTGGATGTCATGCCATGGTTCTACTCATCTACCGGTAAGTCCTGATAACAACTGTAACGTGTACGTTTTTAAGTGTCTGCTCAAACGGCTATATATAGGAGCGTTTGTGCAAAGGCGAAGAGAGACGTGGTTGAGCACTCACGGCGGATTGTCTCATGATCGTTCCGCTGAGGAGCCACCAGAACGAAAGGCCAAGTGGTTAGCTCTCGGGTGGTTCCTTACTGGATCAAGGGCCTTGGGGACGCATGAGACGTCCGGTGTGAGACCAGCTCTTGTTTTAGTGTTCGGTGTTTTATGTAAAGTTTTGTGTGTTTTTGTCTAATAGGGTTACATACCATTGCATTTTATGATTATTATGATGTAATTTTTTCCGAAAAGTATTCCTTTTATATACTAAATTGAGTTTTTTTTTAAATTATATACTAAAAAACACAAGACATGCTTTCTAATACATAGGTATATTAAAATTTGTTTGCCCCTCGAAATGCCACATATTATGTTTGTTACCATAAACAAATATAATGTAGTAAAATGTCAACAAATAACGTCAAACTGGCAAACACTAAAACATTTAACACTAATTTATTCACCTGATAAAAAGACACTCTAAAGTTCACGCTTCAGTTGCATTATGTGCCATATGCACTTTTGAGCGCATGCGCGCCACACGCATAGCCTAAACACGCGTGTTCAATTTTGTGGAACAACATCATAATAACGTTTAAACATACATTACATATTGTATGGAGTATTTATACTACATTTTCTCCTCGCTCCAATTTAGAATTCAGAGTTTGACATTTTGTGATGCTGATGCTGATACTGACACCAGCAAAATACCGAAAAGCAACAATAATAAAAGGCAGCAATATGCTATGCTGTGTGGTATTATACTAGTTGGCTTTATACACACCCCCATCACATATTAATTCTTAATGCGCTTTATAGTTTATTATTATTATTCACCCCAGTTTAATATAGAGCATCTAACAAATGTCAATAAATATAATTAGGCAGGCACGCGCAACTGCGCTGACGTGTTACAGCTATCAATTATAATTGTTTAATTTTTACAGAGAAAACATTTTTTATTTATTTTTGAATATTTTATTTTATTTTTGGAGTTTTTACAATTAATGAGTAATTATGTGTAAACAAAATATTATCATAAATTATTTAGTTATAACACGATGTGGGTTCCTAAATTCATTTTTTTTTTGTTTTGGATCTATCTTTTTTTGGAAAATGGAAAATTTGAATTATATGAAAACTTAAAGTTGTATTTCAAACTAAATCTGTTTCGAACATTATAACAATTACGCAAAAGTAAAGAAATTTAAATTCCCACGCACTGCACAGCAGTGAGTACTTTAAAGCTCGGTTTTAACATATATTATATGATCGAACCTATTATATTATTGCGACGATGCCATTTCAAACCGCTGCTTTATAATTTTAAAGGATTTTTATTATTATTTCATTTCAATATACATATAAATACTAATGAATAATATATAATGTATACGGGTAGATTCTAAATTATTATATACAAAAACAATAAAAGAAGAAAAAATCTATATTTTATCAATAGTTTTAATAATGGTTTTAAATTATACAATAGCATCAAATTAATATTGATTATTAGAAACGGTATAATTAACATACTACATTGTATGCGCACAAAAAAAATTAAACCATAAAATACAATCGGCCTACTGCAGCGAGCGACTAATGTGTAGAAATACTAATATATTATTTGAGAGCAAAGTTAGAATTTAAAATTTAATAGTCATGCGATGAAGCTTAACATTGGATCTGAATATTGTTATTACACTTGTTAAACACTTTGTGCACAAACGAAAAAGAAAGGTCGATCATCATAAAGCTCAGAGCAATTGGTCTATTACATTTTACAATAAAGGTATTGTAGTATATAGGTAAACAGAATAGGCACAGATCGCAGCACTGAAATAGACCAATAAATACTAAGGCTCAGTACTCTATTTATTAGTTAGTTAGTAGTAAATATGATATAATAAATATATCCCCAATATTTATCCATCGCAAGAACAACATTTATAGCAATTCAAAAAAGAAAATAAGAGAAAAAAAAAACATTTTTTTAAATGTGATTAAGTGTAGAATTTTATGCCATAATTGCAGTAATTAAAGCTATTATAGATAAGAAAAGTGTCGGAGGCAAGCCTTTTTGAAACGTTTTACATAACATATTCTCTTTATCAGTATAGGACGCGAATTTCATAATGAAATACAAAAACTATTCTTGTCTAGAGATTTTTCGATGCGACCAATGATCTGTTATAGAGCGGTTTCATCGAAACAAATCGCTCTGTCTGCATGTTGATTGTAGTGCAAGGGTTGCTACGATCGTAAAGATTTTATGTACCCATCGAGCAATACAATACATGGTCAAAGTATGTACCTATCGACTAGTTTTTCTAAAGTTTAAAAAAAAAAACAATATTAGACTAACTGGTCTAAAGGGTTTTGGTATATATCACACGATTTTTTTCCTGGTTTGGGAATAAAAACCAATTTGATGAGACTTTACAATTCCTAATACACAGATGTACGGAAACAGTCTATAAAAGTAAGTAGTAAGTAATTAAAAAATATTTAAATGGATGAGGATAGCTGGGGTAAAAATGAGAAAACATACCTTTTAGGGTACTAAAATATAGATGATCGAATTTAAAAATCAAATAATTATTGTTTTTGTTTCTTTTGCATATTTTATTAATTTTTTTATCTTCTATATTTTTTAAATAATACATTTTTTATTATTTTGTAATAAAATTTTTGCATATTTGAATAAACTATAATACAATTTTTTTAATTGTATATTGCTTCATATACTGGGCAAATTTTATTTTTTTAATATTTCAACGAATTTTGGTGGCAGATTTTTATGCGTTTTGTAGACACCATTTATTCATGAGATTCCTGAGAACTATATACTTTAAAAGTAAAGAGTTTAACGTAATTTAAATTCCAATCTCACTAGATTAAGTATTTCCATACAGTAGTACAAAATACTACCAAACCCACAATTTAAAAATAAAAATGCCTTTATACACTCAGCTGATTTTCTGTCAAACAATACGCAAGCACAAAGAAACAACACCTTTTTTGCGTGCACCCTCTAGCAAATAATATCTAAATAACATCCCTTAACTCTCAACACTACAATACAATATAATTCTTTAAAAAAACACTTTGTAGTTCATCAAAACATCTTATCTGCGTCGTGATCTACCCTAATTCATTCAGTTTCTCACACTCTGTGCCCGCTAAGGTATAAATTATATTATACATATATGTATTTGTATATACTACATATAAATTCGGTATTATATGCGTATAAACGTTTTCCGATTTTACAACCCATAAATATGATGTCATTTTTCATCCGTGAGCTGCGCGCTCAATATTTTACAAGAAAAACGTATACAATTTTTATATATATAAATATATGTAATACAATATAAGTCGATATGTGTATTTGTATATAATAAACCAAACGCGGATAAGATCGCGAACGAACCGCTCCGGTCTAAACGTACAGGGTTTGTAATTGTATGGTCCTTGAGCACTATACTCGTATGTATACTATGTGTATATAGTATACTATATAGTTATGAGATCACTGATTATGTCTGGCTTTATGTCAATGCACGATGCGTTTTGTTCCCGTACAGGAATAATTGAGATTCGCTTGTTTGATCGCTATTGTGCTTCTCGGTGCTTTAGTCGATCGCGTCATCCGTGTTGTCGTCGTCTTCATCGTCTTTTGTACGCACCTCTTCGTACAAAAGAAAAGTGTGATTTGTTATTGTGTATATATTTATATATTTGTATGTTTGGCAGATCGTGGCGATAGGCGATTTAACGGAAAAACTAGCAACAAAAAACTGATTGAGATGTTGTTAGTTATTGCCGCAGAGCCACGCGGTTAAATATAAATATGAAAAAAAGGCTTCGAAAACATATTCACATTACATATAGATTATAATACACTCAAACGCGTATATGATTAATTATTAATAAACACATCAGCCGAATTCCTAAACAAACACTCAAACTTACGAGAAAGTACACTCTAGCATTAAACACCATTAATCAAAACACAAAACTTATAATAATTATTATTGTATATGTGTTTCCAAACACTCATGCTGCGCGTGCACCACGTAATGAATTATTTCAAAAGAATTCGACACATCGAAGGCTTTACACGAATTGATACATTTGACCTCTGACCCACGGACATGCATGGTAGGGAAAGATCATGTTAACCAAATAATGATAGTTCTAATATTCGGTGCAAGACAAAATTATTTATTTTTATATTAATCTTTTCCGTCTACCCAATTTCAAAGATTGAAATACATATTTACCAATTGCATATACCAACAAAGAAAGTATATGTGCAATTGGTCATTATATATTTCAATCAATTAACTGCAGCCGATGCGTTAGCACTTTTTGGTGCATTTTGTAACATGTTTATTTGAAAAATATAATTAAGAGATTATTATATGTAATTGATAGAAATAAATGTATATGCACTTATAAAGATAAATTATATTATATTATATATTCTTTATTAGAACCAACAAAAATAAAATTAACAGCATTATTTTTAAAACTTAATAAAAATCTTAATAAAATTGGCTACAATTTTTTTTAATAAAGATCTGAATATGGCTGAGCTATAACTTTTTAGAAAAGCAAATGCTACAAATAGCACTATGGGCAGGGCGAGAATAGTATAGAGATGAATCTAGATATGATGGTTTGAATTAAAAAGAAATGGTGGTATCGTGTTATTGGTTTTAATAGTAAATAGCTTGTCATATAACATATAGTTTCAAATATCGTGAGTTTAGACAAGAAATTATGCTCACATTTATTTTTCTGTAACAATAAAAAATAATTGTTATCAAGAATACATTTTTGTTAAAAAGAATACATTATTATTACTGTGAATAAAAAAATCTATACATTAAAAAAAATTGTCACTTAAATACAAATTTATAGTTATGTAAATAGATTAAGGGATGTTTTTTTACTCGGAGTTATAGTCACTTTTGCGAGTTGTATAACTTGTGTAAACTGTAGAAGTTATGAAACTGGGGAGTTTGAAAAATATATAAACAATATATAGACAAAAGTTGATACGAGTTATAATTAATAGCAAATATCCGGGGAAATTCCTGAAAATGGTAGAAAATTACGCAATCAGACATTGACTAAAATTGTATTTTATAAACCATTGCAATCAAAGGTAAGGTGGACATTATAATTATTTGTTGATATCTGTATAGTAAAACTAATTTGATTTTCGTCTGAATTATCACATCAATTATATGATGCTCACGTTCTTCTCAATGCAGCCGAATATGAAAAAGACGATGCAGCCAAACATTTGTGTGTAGAATTGATTGTTTTTTCATCGATATTGAATGCATTAACAAAACGCATATCTGGTGCAAATAACAGAAGTTATCATCAATATCAGGAGTTGACTCGAGCTATAAAAAAACAAGTTATGATTTAATGTTAAAAATCGCTAGTTATAAAAAAAATGAATGAACAAAACAAAATTTGTTGTTGTGGAAAAAATCCCAGAGTTATATATCGAGTTATCAAACTCTGAGTGAACAATTTGGCTCTAAAGTTAGTTTGTATCCCAATATGTTTGGCTTTGTTAAAGGTTTGTTTCTGCTTCAGCTGAATTCACATACAAAATATATTGGAACCAAAGTTTTATATTCGAAAAGATTTTCTAAATATTTTGGATGTGAATACAGCAGATAGTTTATTATGTTTATCAATTAATACAAAATGTAATCATCAAATCAATTATTAAAATGTTTCCCTCTTTAACATTTATTACATTTTTAGATGCAGTTTAAGATTTGTGTTATTTAATAAGCCATTTCGGAGTAAACAATAAAAAAAACTACAGTATATTAGTAAAAAAAAAGAATGTTTCAAGTATTTTAAAAAGAACAAGTTTATAACGGAAATGTTCTGCTAATAATCTAATGGATTTTTTTCCCCTATGACATTACAATCAATAATTCCGTATCCCCTAACTTCCCTTTCCACCATAACTATCAAAATATTTACTACTCCCACATAATTATTTAAAAGCATTTATTTTTTATTTATTATCCATCAAAAACACCAAAGAAACTTGTTATTCCTTCTTCTTTACCTATTTTCTAAAATCCCAAGAACGTCATTTCTACAGCATTTTCTTCAGAATTTCATTTTATTATATAATGTAAAACATTTTTTTACATTTACATTTTTATCATTTATTTATTAATTTATTTTTATCTTAAATATGTATCTTGTTATTTTTTTTGATTATGTCATTATAAAAAAAATGTATACAAAGGACATAACAGATATGGTGTTAATCAATTATAATATTACAAATTCAGTGCATTTCAATAAAATTGGGTGACACAAAAATCTTCATTTCAAATTTTTACGATTTGTGGTTCCGAGAAGTTTGAGTTTCGAGAAGTGTGGGTTTAATTAGGAGTATTTAAAGTAAACTTTTGGCGTGAGAGAGAATAAATGGTTCATTCTACTAAAATTTTGTTTGGTGAAAAATGCAATAACTTTTAAACTAACTAACTAACTAACTAACTAAACTAGTTCTAGTTGTTGTTTAAGCTGTATCGTAACGGTAAAGGTATAGAAATTATGTAAACAAAAAGTGACAAAATACTTCTGTTAACAAATAGGAAAAATATACACCCAATTGAAGATGCCTAACATGGCCCATTTCCAAATGCTTACGCGTGCAAAACAACTTCCAACCGACACAAAAATAAGTCAAAGATAGGCGTTTATTATTATACATATAAAGCCACTCTAATATGATATGGTAAAGAGATGCAATAAGATAAAGATGTTTCGAAAAATTAACCGAAAAAGATATCTTTTATTGTTAATATATATCAAACATAAAACCATTTCTAGAGTAGATATATACAACATATTACAAATAAAGAAAGAATAGTTTCCTTTGCGATTACAATAAACGTTAATAGTAAAGCCAAGACTATTATGAAAAAGCATAAACGTAAAGTATGCATAATCTAGTAATGGTGTCTGGCATTAATATTTCCATCATTCAAAGAAGGGTACTTTGCGTGCACACGCGTGCGCGCTGGCAACGTCATTCATCAATTTATATTAATTAAGAACCCCTTCGAAACCAATTTAAGAAACATATTGTAAACAGTTTAATACACATTTGTGTTAAGTGAAAGTAACAATGTATGGCTCGCGTAAAATCATGAAAAACTCATAAAATAACTGTGTTTGAGCCCATGATGTCTGTAAAGTAGACCCTGAATTAAAGATTCACTTGAATGTGATTTGTATTAATGATGGCCGGCAAGATTGCGTTTAACGGAAATTCGGTACGAGAAGAACCGGAAAACTTAAGATACACTCGCGCGTGTGCATTCTGTGTGTGGTAAGTTATGCGCGCAATCTGCACGCACGCACAAAAGAGAAAAAAATATCAAAATTGACGTATAAATTAAATTGTTGCACCAAGCGCACGCGCATATAAGTACATATGCAATATACACTGCATCATACAACAGAGTGTTCAAGCGTCTCTGACTGAAAGGTGCACTCGCACTTGCGTTTATGTGTTTAAGACAATTATCGCGATGAGCATAAATTAAATCGGATGCGTATTAATTGTTATGCAGGCAATATCACAGCTTCTGCAAGCGGACAAGTTATACTAAACAATATCTTCGATTTTTATATACATGTATATTATATATCTATAAGAGTCTGCATGTGTGCTCCATTGGTAACCCGTGTCGACAGGTGCTAATAGGCTTTGACGTGTGGCTCACGTGACAAAGTTATAAATAAATATATAAACACATATACTATATAAATGCTTTTTATAACGTTCAAACGGTGCTGCAGATGTTTCGCGGTGAGCGCCGCACCCGATTGCATCTTGAAAATGTATATATATATATATTACCTTTACGTGTGTATATAGTATAGTGTAATATATGCTTTATATTGTAATGCAAGACGTATTTGTGTGACCGCACACATTTAATTCATTTCTATATATATGAACTTTATCGAAAATGTGTTTGTCTGTATAGTTTCAATGCAAATGCGCGCGTGCAGCGCTTTTTATTGTTTAAAGGTGTTTAGGACTTTTTTTCCGTTGAAAAAAAAAACTCACATACACACTTTCCAGAAAAGTCATGATTTTTGCATTTGCATCTGCGTGTGCATGCGTACATCGTATGTGTATGTGTATATCTAATCATTTTGATGGATCGCGCCTATTCAAGTATTCAATCTTCCTGATGGGCTCACAAACAGCACACGCACGGACATACAAATAAAACATCCCCTCTGATAAATACAAGCACATTGTCCGGACAACGTATATATATATGAATATTGAATATGTTTATGTATTGTGTATATCTGTAGGGAATATTACCGTTAATAATTGCATAATCACAATTTATTATACAATCAATGGCACACAACAACACGCGTATTTAAGAATAACAAAAATATATATAATCAGTGTCTGTTCTTAACACGCATACATTTAATACTTAAGTGTAATACCAACTAAATTCGTATTTACAATTTTAATACAAAAATATATATTTCCAACGTGCGTTTAACGAAATGCATACAATTTTTTATATTCAATTTAAACGGGAAATGATGAAGATGAGGCAAAATCAATTAAGTGGACACGTGACCACCATGATCGGAAATTTTCAATAGTCACGATATGACGACTCTACAATGGAAGCCGCCGCGCCGTTGCGCCGGTCACTCGTTTAGTAACATACAACTAAATAGGATTAAGCAGCTATTCGGATTCGATATGCATTTGTATATGAATAAACATTTGGTTTAATTGGGTATTCAAATAAAATATTCATCGACTGTTTGATAACTGAGTGAACTTTTGAAAAATATCAGCATCGAAAAGTTACATATATGCCGGATCTTTTCTCTGGTAAGATTTTCGTCGTGATAAGAGTTATTGGATGTATTTTTTCTATTAAAAATTTATGATAAGATAATATGGTATTTTAAATCTGTCTGGTTTAGTGATTGTAAAACAAGTTTCGGTAAAGCCGGTTATCCGGTTACCATTTCCATATTTAAAACTAAGGCTTTACGGATACTATAAACTTAGCACAACCAGGTTTACCTTAATACGCATTTCCATATGTTTAGTATTTACCAAGATTTAGGAATAAAAAATATAAAAATATAAAAAACAACAGCACAACATACGTTTTAAACATGAGACAGATGCTTTAAAAATAAATTGACAAGAAGCTTGCTTGTTTTACGTCGCTGCGTGAAGGCAATTATTTGTATATAATAGATAATTTTAGCATTAGCCTAAACGGCAGCAAGTTTTAATTTTGATAATTTCTTAACACAGGTTTTTATATAACTAAAATGAAGTAAAAAAAAAAACAAATAAATAAGTAAATAAAAAAATAGAAAATATTGAAAAGGAAAAAAAACTATTTTTATTTTTTTTATTTTTATCTTTTCTGCTCTACTTTATTTTATTCAGTGTGTATTACAGACTAATATTTATTATATTTATATTCTTTTTTAAAGAAATTACATCAACGATTTAGTTATTACAACATTTGTCTTTGTTTAAAATGCTTCCTGTAAAACATTTAAATTTAAAATGGAATTATATAACCACAAGTTTATAGAATTATTTTGTCATCCAGAATTACTGATGGCACGCGCAAGCGCATAATTTTTGCGCTTCGCGCGTTTTTAACAAAAATATCAAAAATGAAATATTTATGAACGGGTTTTGATAAGTGTGGGTTCGAAAAGTAAGGTTTTCGAGCATCGTGCAGTTTGAGAACTATTAAATGATGATGTGTGAGCTGCATCTTTTTATCTAAACTATGCTTGTCAAAAAAGTCCTGCGGTATTTTTATTGAATTTTCATTTATTCATAAAATTAGTTACAATCATCCGATTTAAGTCAAATATGCGCCGTTTTGTTCAATGACTAGTTCCCAACGAGATGCCAACTTCATAATGCCCTTCTTATAGAAGCTCGCTTCCCTATTGGCAAAAACTCGGAGAGCCAAAAACAGACCTCTTTTGTGGCCAACTTCCGACTACCAAGCTCGTTCGCCATGGACAGAAACAGGTGGTAATCACTTGGTGCCAAG